>JAJHUR010075982.1:12172-30369 GCA_027495735.1 Lutjanus campechanus | reverse complement strand
GTGTGTGTGTGTGTGTGTGTGTGTGTGTGTGTGTGCAGCAGCAGCAGCAGCCGTTGAATCCCTGCTTACTGCAGCCAAGTGTCATCACCTCTCCATCCAGCACCCCGCAGCCCCTCCCCACCCCCTGCTCGGCACTAATACCCCGCAGGTACCCTATGGATCCCGGACACATGTGGCTTTGGCCATGTGTCCATTTAACAATGAATTACCACGCTTCGGAGCCTCGCTTCGGCCAGCAGCGATCCAACCTTCACGCCGATCATTACGCCTGGGTGAAATTTAAATCATATTTCTCAAATCGAACGCTAGTTTGAGAGTGTGAATTAAAATCACTCGCAGGGAGAAATGATGAAATTAAAGCCACGCTGTTACATTTGACTCCTCTTTATGTGTTTGATGTGCTTGACTTTCATGATGGTTTATTAATTCTCTTTGGCTGTCGCAGAAATGTGGGATTAAGTTTATTATCTCAGATTCTCATGTAACTGGAACATTATTTGACTGGCGATAGGTTTTTCAGTGAATGGAGGCCGTATATTATTAGTCATACTGGTATCATGGCTCTGTGGAAGGTAATGTTGAGTCTGTCAGTCAGTCCTTTAGTCCACACTCAAATATCTCAACCACTGTTAATTCGATTGTCATTAAATTTTATACAGACATTTATGGTCCCCTGAGTATGAATCATACTGATTTTGGTGATCCCCTTGACTTCCCCTTGACTTCCATCTCACTTTATTCTACAGTACACTAAACCTAACAAGTCAAATTGGATCAAATTAGACAAAAAACTTGAAATAATATATTTTATTAGACAGTAAACACACACAGCTTTACACTAATAAGAGCTAACAAGTTGTACTGTGTATCAAATTAGACAAAAACTGGTTTATTAGACACTAATAAAGTCTAATATGGGTCAGACAGTGGCAAGTAACACACTTATGTTCACAGTACGGTTCTGTTGTAATGTGTCCCTAATAAAATCTCTAATAGGATCTAATAAGGTCTTGACAATAATTAATAAATATGCAATAGTTTCTGTAGCCTGATGGAGTCAGTCAGCAGGATGAAGTTGCGATTGTTTACTAATAAAAATATATTAAAACTATAACTAACTACTATAACTATACTAAAAATATACTACAAATAAAAGATATTTTTGTCTGATTTGACACAAAGAATAGTTTGTTAGGTCTTATTAGGGTGACGTGTTTGTTTACTGTTAAATAAAAAATATTATTTCTAATTTTTGTTCATTTTGATACAATGTATGGATTGTTATATCTGAATAGGGTAAAGTTTTGCTTGTTTACTGTCCAACAAAATATATTATTTCTAGTTTTTGTGTAATTTCATACAAATTACAGCTTGTTAGCTCTTATTAGGGTAATGTTTTTTTTGGTACTGTCTAATAAAACATATTATTTATATTCTTTGTGTAATTTGTTACAAATTACGGCTTGTTAGCTTTTATTAGGGTAACCTACATGAGCTAAGCTAACTCGGCTTGCACCTGAGACAGTTTGATTTAGCATCAGCTCACATCCTCCTCCTCAAACTCCCACAGAACAAATGCAGATGAAGTGGTATCTAGCAAGTTTGGCTGGAGGTAAAGTTACTGCAGCGGACATGCTAACGTTCGCAGCTTATGTTAGAGCAGCTCTGGTTACGGTTGATTGGACAGTTGCTGTTTGGAGGTGGGGCTTAGCGAAGGGTCAGTTGCAAACCAAGTAAAATGAACTTTGATTATAACTGTTGTCTACAGCCTTTTGACCAGCTATCAAAGCTGTTTTGCCCCCTGAATGCGTGCGCTTTGTACATTTGGCAAATAAAGTAATTCTGATTCTAAGAAAGGTCTGGTTGAACCTATTATCCTTCTAAAATAGAGGGCTCTGGCTTGTTTTTATTTCTTTAAAACGATCACCCAGAATGCAGCAATGGTGCTTCAGCACAACAGTGTTGGGCAGTAACTTGTTTTAGTGGAACATTTTGCACATGAGGCAATGGCTAAATCCCCACAAAAGAAAAAGTAACCACTGCTAGCTTGTTGACGTTTGTACTGTTAGCAACCAGCTTAGGGGTAGAGGTCACTGTCAACATGTAGGTTGCTAGCTCACAGT
The DNA here is from genome assembly GCA_027495735.1 of Lutjanus campechanus. Lineage (NCBI taxonomy): Eukaryota > Metazoa > Chordata > Actinopteri > Lutjaniformes > Lutjanidae > Lutjanus > Lutjanus campechanus. The sequence continues at coordinate 28,246 of JAJHUR010075982.1, read as the reverse complement.
TTGTTGTTGTTCCGCGTAGCCACAGGAACTTTGCAAACAGCAACATGCAGACAGCAGAGGGGGAGTAGAATGACAAAAAACACAGCCTACTTCACTGTGAGTCAGATTCCTTCTGGGTTAGTTTGCAGGCCACATATCCAGGATCTTTTCTAACACATAATTCTTGTGTTTTGCAGAAGCCCAAACATATGGCAAGAGGATATAACAAGCTGCAAAACAAGAGGATTGTCTTCACCTCTGATGCCTGCGAGAGAGAAGAAACAAAAAATCTAACAAAAGCAAATTCAAAAAACATATGCTAATAAAGCAAATATGCATATACTTTTTGCACCTACTCAGCTGCTGTCAGTATGCGCCCAGAAGATGCCAATTAGGCCAATCTGTGACACAGGGGAGAGAGCAAAGACGGGGTTATGAGCCAGTGTTTTGTGATACAGTCCGTGTGTATCTGTGGCTGCATGTTACAGTACAGGTTTTCAAACTGTGACTGACAGATGTGAAGCAAAAATACCTCAATTTATGTCAAATATCTCACTTATTCTCAGAGTTATAGTGCACGTTCAGCCATATTAAATGAAGAGTAAGACCATTATCATCATGGCAACACTAATAAAAGAAACTATATCAAACATTAGGAAAAAGTTTATATGCAAAACAAACATTACAATGTTTTACTGATCCTGGATCATTAAAAAAAACATGTTAAGGTAACATATGGAAACGTGCAGCGAGACTATTGTGAATACGGAGACTTTGCAATGTTTTCATGGCTGACTGTCTGACATTATTATCGTTCGCTCACATCCCACACTGTTCTTTTAAATTTCCAGTGTGTTGATTCAGTTGTCATCTCATGACAGGCTTATCTTTTCTTTTTAATTCAAAGTTTCTGCCTTTAAAACAGACAACACACTGCTTGCATATCTAGTTTTTCAACATCTGGCCTCAATTATATGAAAATATATACAAATATTTGAGCTACAACTCAGTTTTTTCCCCCTCATAACAGCATCTGAAATATCACATCAATGAGCTTTCTACAAGTTTAATTTTATTATTCTTTTACTGTTTTTTTTCCAAGAGAATATTGTGTTTTCTTCCCTTAAGGGCATCCAGGTGTCTGACAGGATTTTTGACTGACAGTTTAACCAGATAATTATATCCCAAATAGAAATCCATTAAAGCGTGGCGACAGATTAGTAAAGGAGGTTACTTGTCCGTGGCAACACAATACCCCTGCAGGTAATCCTAAAATGGGATGTCATGAGGAGAAAATGAATCCGCAGAACTTCCTGCAGAACCATTACTGTCAAAAGGGTGACTGTGATTTAGAGATGACCTGAAATACAATGAACAACATGTGAACTGGAGCTCAGTCATATTCAAATCATGTTTTTGAAGAAAGCTGCTTCTCAAAGTCTTTTCTTGTCAGTTTAACCCACAAAAATTACAGCCAGCAGTCAAATGAAAGGTCTAATCCTAAAGGACATACTGTCTGCCGATTTGCTGCTTATTTATTTGTTTATACCACGTGTGTCAAACTTAAGGCCTGCAGGTCGAATTCAGCCCACCATCTCATTTTCTGTGGCCCGCAAGAGCTGCAAGAATATAATGTACACAACACAATCCAATGCTGTGTTACAGAAGTACGGTGTCCATAAACTACATAGAAATCCCAGAATGCATCCCAGTTTTGAAATCTGTGCACTGAAGGCATCTAGCTTCTAGATGTCTGCTCGATGTTGGTATACACTAGTTACTGTCTCAATATCATATAGCCAGGCTTGGGGAGTAACAGATTACTTACATGTAATGGGATTACGTAACTAGGATACAAAAACAGGTAACTGTAATATATTTACTAACACCAGCTAGTTGCTAATCTTGCAGTTTCCAAGTCATTATCACATCGTCTAGTAAAAAAATGCTTCACTGTTTGGAAATTTCAACATTTTATTTTGTCATTAAATCAGAAAAGAGAAACAACATCACAATACAGCAACAACATCTAATTTAAAGTAACATTTAAATTGATCAACTGATAACGTGAGCTACACAGGCCAACTGCCAACGTTTGCCACATAAAAACCAACCACTAACATTGGCTGCACTGACCAATAGCTAATGTTAGCTATACAGATCAATTGCTAATGTTAGCGACACAAACCAGCCACTAATGTTAGTTATGTAGATCAACCACTAATGCCAGCTACACAGACGAACCGCTAACTTTAGCTACACAGACCAATTGCTAGCTTTAGCTACATAAAAACCAACTGCTAACATTGGCTGCACAGACCAATAGCTAACGTTAGCTACACAGACCAACCACTAATGTTAGCTACACAGATCAGCTGCTATAGTTAGCTACACAGACCGACCACTAACATTGCCTGCACAGACCAACTGCTTACACTAGCTACACAGAAATACAGTTAGCTAGCTAACTTCTCAATATGTATTACTACAGAAAAATATCTTGGGACTGTAGGTGACGATGCTAGTGACCAGGATGGTGTGTGGAAATAAGTTTATGTCAGTTTACTAGAGGTTTGAGTGTCACATACTTAAAGTAGCTGAACAAACAAACAATGAGCATAGAGCATTCTATTAAGCTAAACAATTTCACCATATTTGGTATTGAGGTAACCCAAAAGTAACGGAAAGTAATCAAGTGATATTACTTTAATATAAGTAAAGTAATTAGTATCATATAGCCAGTAGTGGCACTCCAGCTGAGTGGTTGTAGCTAGAAATGTAGAAGATTAGCCTAGCAAAATGTCCAAGAAAAGAAAAGTTGACACACAGGCTTCTGGTTTCAGAGCTAACTTTTAATTATTAAGTTATTATTAACACCAGCCTTCATCAAATGTAGAGGCTATGTAATATGATAACAGGCAGACAGATTTATACAGTTTACATTTACAACCAGCTCTTTGAGAGGAACTATAATGATGATGTGGCCTGGGATGAAATTGAGTTTAACACCCCTGGTTTATACAGTTAAAAATCACATGGTAAAAGACAGTATTCACACTTCACCAGAGCTAGCTCAAAGTTCAGGTCACACAGATTAAAAAGAACTAGTTCACAGTCACAATTTTGAATTCTGAGCCAAGTTCACAGTTTCAAAAAATGAACAAGCTGATGTTCATTTCTTAGGGCTTTTTTTTTTAATGAGCTGCTCCAAGCAATTCTTTTTTAATAGAACCTCCTCCTACCCATCCATCTTCAGCCCACAATCATTGCCACTGCTTCCCAAACTAAATTAATTAAATTAATTAAATTACTGTATATTACTAAAAAATGACAGAAATTACTTTTAAAAGCCAAGGAAAACTAATGTGAGTATGTTTTACGAATTAAATCTGTCATATTGAACAGAAAGTGTGAAAAAAGAAGTGCAGTAAATCATGTGCCCTGAAACACAGAGTGTTGCTTTCATTAATCTCGAAAGGATTCATTGTTCACCCAAAACATGAGCATATTCAATGCATTCATGCACAACACGGGTAAAACTATGCAGGGAAGGAAGGAAGCTAAAGGACTCGTCGTCCCTCCAAATACAAATCAGTATTCATAAAAATCCGACAAACAAGACAAAAACAAACAAGACTAACAAGCGCACAGGGTCCTGGGGCCTGAGTGTTTAAGATGTGTATCATGCAATCAAACATTCCCAGTTCGAATCAGACCTTTGTTGCACATCATCCTCTTGTTCTCGAGTAAAAGGTGAAAGTTAATTGGCTCTGTCAGTGGAGAGTATTCTCAACAGGAAGCAGAATCTGTGGTTTGTTCAAATGCTCATACAAAAACAACCTTTGTTTTCATTTTTCTGATCAGCAACCTAATGCGATTATGTGAATAATGTCTGTTCCTCTTCTTCTTCTTAGGAAGTAAAGGTAGGACATTTTTAACCATGACCATAATCTAGGGGTGTGACGATTTACTCATGCATCTGATGCATCTGGCTTTAATGTGTAAGATACGAGTGCATCGATTTAGACGGCCAAAAGCTGAATGTGAATTGGAAAAAAAAACGATGCAGCACTAGTGTATCAATACATCTCATCAGGAGTTTCATTTTTGGCGTCAATGAACTGCCGCTGTAACTTTCCTTCATTTTCTCTCTCCCCCTGTTCCCCCTGTACCGCTCTCATTGGACGCCTGCTGCCTCGCTCACCCAAAACAAGCGCTCCCCCTTCCCTGTCCGGTCTGTCCCCTTCATGTCCTGAAAACAGACAGTGAAAGAACTGACGTCGCACCGCGTTGCATCACCAAACTTTCACAACGTGCAAGAGATGTCATGTAATTGGGAGAACAGGTAACACGTAGCATCACTGTTCCTCCACACCCCACTTCCTCTACACGGTCAAATTCAATGAAAACCACAGCAGTCCTCATATGAAGCAGAATTGCACATCATCTTACTGCAAAAATGCATTTTAAACAGTTTTAAAGTTTGTTCACAGATTCTCATTTCGGCTACAGTATCTAATTTACAAATGAGATGTTAACACCACTGTAATATCCCCTTCTCTCTGTCTCCTCTTTACTGGATTTAGAAAAACTATCAGGATTTCTTCTTGCAACTTGTAGTGCCTTACAAATATAGCATTAACAGAATAAAAGTGTAAAGATTCACACATTGCATTGTAACAGGGCTGAATCATTAAATAGGACAGCTGAAGTAGGACAGGAAAGGGGGAGAGATGGTGGCGGAATAACAAAGCAAACGGCTGTAGGCAGGAGTCGAACCCTCGGCTGCTGGAGAGGACTCAAAGCCTTTGGAGTGAATGCTTTATCAACTGAGTTACCAGGCCACCATGCATGTTGCTTTAAATGGCTGAACGTGCACCAGAAGCGTTATGAGGTGCTTCACAGTGACACTCAGCATAAGTTCAATCAGGAAGACCACCTTTACGCTTCATTCATTCCCAATCTTCTCTCTTTCTCCTCCCGCTTAATTAGCTGATGATGAGGTTCACTTTTTTCCTGTTAAACTAATCCGATTTTGCCACGATCTCAATCTGTCAGCTGTCATTTTAGACAATTGTTCCCACCCGAGTCACCTCCAGTTCATCAGGGTCAAGTCACTCCTCATCATGTCCAGATTTTCAGCATCAAATTCATCTCATCATCAAAACCACCAGTGTCCACTTTCCACAGGGGTGTTTCCTTCTATTCTATTCTGCTACAACTTCAACATTTTTCACCTTTTTGTGCACATGTCAAATAAACACATTTGTTCACTAAGACCTAAGTCTCTCCTGATTATAGCTGTGTATCGATACCCAGTACTTTTAAAGTATCGACTGAAATAAGTATTATCAAAACTTGTCCAGTCAAACGATACCTGCATTTGATACTTTTTGTTTCCAGACCTAGAAAACAAAGACCATTTGTATGGTTTTGCCACCAAAATGTTCAAAAGTATTGCTATATTACACATCTGTGGTTTCTGATAAAAAAATAAATGTATCAAATGTGGCAGGAATATTTCAAGAAACACTGTCAAAGCGTGAAGAAAACTTCAGGGTGGACAGCTGCAGTATCAGTGTCTACTTTAAGGGCACTGGTAATGGCATCATAATTTTTTAAACGATATCAGGCCTACCCCTGATTGAAATGTCTTGGGGCCCTTATTCTGACCTCTGGAGCGTTAAATGAAGACCAAAGCTGTTTTTTCTGCAGTACCTGCTTGGAAGGTATGATTTTTTTCCCCCCAGAGGACAATATCTTATTAAAGAAATGAATTATTTTTAATGATAATGACATTAAACAGTTATCCTGCGGTGTTGGCATTCCATATAACTTTACAGAATTTATAGAAATATATAGAAAATAAATGGGGGTGTCTGTAATATACAACATTTTTTTGCCTAAATAACAACCTTTTCCTAAAACACTGCTGGTTCTTTGTGTTGGCATTTCAAATCTGATGCCTGCTGTTTGCCATAGGAGCATGAATCGATGCATAAATTATCACTTTGGGCCTGAACCAAACCATAATCACAGGGTTTCCAGCCAACAGGAGTGCAGATACAAATGCCAGATTTTGTTGTTTAGGTATGTTTCAATTAAAGATATGGAACTGACGTAAAGCTGCTGGTTTCCTAGTTGATTTCAAGATGGACCTCTTTATTTAATAACAAAAAGCATGACAGTAAAATGAATGAAAGTCCTTTGGTGTTTTCGTTTGGGAAACTTTTACTTTTTTCTCATTGCTTGGCTGTGCTCAGATGTTTCACCAAACCAAAACGTTGATATTTGATGTCCTGATGCATTTAGGAAAATACTGGACCATCAAATTCAAAGGGTTGATGTGACATATAAATTAATTTTTATTATCGTTACTTTTTTAGGCCTGTTTGATAGTGCTAGTCTCTCTCATACATGGCCTTTGAAGTAAAAACCTAAACTAACTCATCATTTTGTGGTACCAAGTTATAAGTCATTATATTAAGTCATTATTTTGAGATTTTAAATCCTTATGATGAAGTACTAAGTCATTATTTTGAGGTACGAACTATTTTGAGATATCAACTCATTATTTTGAGACAGTTTGTCATTATAATGACGTACAGAATCTTATTTTTTCCCATGACATTGACAGAAATTAGCTTCCACAGAGAGAGACAGGTCATGGGCATTTTTACAGAATATAATGCATCTTGTTTTTACTTTTTAGTTTTATAGGCACAATTGTACGTATACTTACGTACGTATCCTTTTTCTTAATTCAAGTTCTTTCATTTGTGCATGTTTTTTATTTATAGTTATTTATAATTATTTTTAAAAAGAGCAGTGAAAGTTTACTGTTTCATTATCGTGAAGTTATTTTGGATTTTATACAAATATATGGAATTTTTTAATTCTCTAATATCGGTATTGGCCCCCAAAATAGAAAAAGATATTAAAAACGTCTTCATAGTCAATGAATCATTAAAGTGGATCACTATAAATTAGACCCACTACAACCCACTCAAGGACCCCTGTTGGTCTCCAGACCTCAGTTTGATAAAATCAGTGGTGAGACTACAATAATCCGACTGTTTTCATTAACTTTTTAGGAATAATTTAAATGCAGATTTTCCACGAAAGACTCATGTGAGAAACAATGTAAGAAACCTGAGTAATTTCAAGGTTATTGTCCTAATTAATAGCTGTGCTTTGGGGAAAACAAAGCTTTTTAACATCGAGCGTCTTCATTTGAAACATTTAAGGATTTTTACTTATTCTGGGTTCATGTCTTATTATTAGTGGACTAAAACCATCATGTAAAGGTCTGCAGATGGACAGTGGAGGGAGATCTTTAACGAACCGTCGGCAGGCCTTTAATGTAAACTCAAAGAAGCAACAGATCGAGACTAAACGCCATGCCTAAAGAGAAACCATTACCCCGTCTGAATGGACTTTTTGCACCACCTGCTCTTAAATATACACGGCAGCCTGGCTGAGGCCTTCATTTGTCATGACTAATACACGCTTCCAGACACTGATGTGATGTGCAGTACAGGAACCGGCAAAGCAGCAGTTCATTACAGGCCCACCGGGTTTACTGCATTTTGATGGATTTCCCCCGGACTCTGCACGCGGTCTCCACTGCACATCAGGTAATTGCTGTTAGTCTAAGTGCACCAGCAGCAGTCCCCAGACTAAAACCCTCACGGCACATTGTCCTTCCTCCACTGTGTGCACTCTGACAAATAATGGCTCTAAAAGGGTTCTTCCTGAAGGGCAGAGGTTCTACCAAGAAATGTTTGCTCCTGATGAGTCCTTTTTTTGAAGAAAGGGTTCTTCAAGGATTGTGGGAAGCCTTGCAGAACTCTTCAGTCAAGGGTTCTTTGCACCATAATATAAAAGGGTCTCAGTAGATTCCCCGGGTGGGTTCTAGATCAAATTCTTGCAATATAAAAGGGTTCTCAGTGGAACCTCCTGGGTGGGTTGTAGATTAAATCCTTGGAATATAAAAATGTTCTCAGTAAAACCCTGTGGATGGGTTCTAGATGACACCCTTGGGATATGAAAAGGGCTCTCAGTAGAACCCCCTGGGTGGCTTCTAGATAAAACCTTTACAATATATAAAGGTTCTCAGTCGTGCCCAGTAGAACCCCTTGGGTGGGTTCTATATTGAACCCTTGGAATATAAGCTGGCTCTTGGTAGAAACTTCTGGGTGGCTTCTAAATAAAGCCCTTGGGATATAAAAGGTTCTCAGTAGAACCATTTGGATGGGTTGTAGATAAAACCCTTGGAGTACAAAAGGGTTCTTGCTAGAACCCCTTAGGTGGGTTCTTGTTAGCACCTTCAGAGGTTGCAAAACTGGATAGACGGTGGCACCATTACACCATAGAAGGGTTTTCTGTTGAACTACCTGGGTGGGTTCTAGATTAAATGCCTGGGATACAAAAGGTTCTCAGGAGAATTCCTTAGGTGGGTTCTAGATAAAACCCTTAGAATACAAGTGTGCTTGATGAAACCCTCTGGGTGGGTTCTTGTTAGCACCCTCAGAAGCTGGAAAGTTTCTGGATAGAGGGTGGCACCATGGGTTCTCTGTAGGACTGTCTGAGTGGGTTCTAGATAAAACCCTTGGGATATAAAAAAAAGTTCTCAGTAGAATCATATGGGGGGTTCTGTATGAATCCTTGGAGTATAAAAGAGTTCTCAGTAGAACTCCTGGGGTGTGTTCGTATTAGCACCCTTAGAATCTGGAAAGTTTCTGGATAGAACCCCCAAACAGAGTTCTGGGTGGCACCATTACACAGTAAAAGGGTTCTTTGTAGAAACTCTTAGGGGTTTCTGGCAGATGGTTCTAGGTAGAACCCTTTATGTTGGGTTCTTGGGAGAACTCTTGGAAAGGGAACCTTTATGAGAGGCTTTTACTTCTAAGAGAGTGTGTGTACGTGAGAAAGACGAGGGGAAGAAGAGAAATGGAGATAAAGTAAGTGTGTGTGTGTGTGTGTGTGTGTGTGTGTGTGTGTGTGTGTGTGTGTGTGTGTTGCATTTAAAGGCAGGGTGAGATTGGCTTTGTGATAATGATGTATGAAACATAAACCCGAGGTCATCTGTTCCAATAAAGCCTCCAGTCTCTCGGCCTCCCCGCTGCATGCAGATGAACCAATATAAAGGGCGCGCTTGGTTTCACAGGTTACGCTCTCATTTCTCTGCTACACAGACAACTGAGGGCTTAGTTTACTGTCTGTCTCTCGTATTGAGATGAAGACGGCAGAGAACCGACGGGAGGGGAAGAACGAGAACAAAGGAAGCAAGAGGAAGAAGAAATAAGGACAGGAAAAAAAAAAAGACACAGAGACTCCAGGTTTCCAATTAGTCGGAGGTGAAATGGGATGTGGAATATATTGGAAGGACTGTCCGGTGCTAAGTGTCACAGAGCGGGGTGTGGAGGTGGTGGTGGTGGAGGGTGGAGGAGGGTTAGTGTATGTGGGGAGGGGGGGCTGCCGGATTAGAAGGAGATGAGACGAGAAGCGCTGCATTGGCCTCTCTTCCCAGACAGCTCATCTCTGCGAGCTGCTGGAGGCTGGCAGAGAGAAAATACTCACCGGGGGGTCTGGCTTTGGAAAGTTGCTGCAGCTCTTCTTCTGAAATATCTGACCTCAGAACTGAGTTCAGTTATGGCTGCTCGCACTCGCTTGTTCTCCGCGGGAACTTCGGCAAAGAAAATATGTGATCATTTTACCATTAATTCCCAGACTTTGATGATGTTTAAGCATTATTTAGATCGTCCCTCTGAAGAAAAGCAACATTTTAAACCTGCATTAACTGTTATTTTGACCACCTGGTGACAAAAGAAGCCAGCTAGAAACGCACCAATGACATGTTATCACCTTTTGAGCAACGTTAGGAAGCAAAATGTGATTTCTGTTTCTTTACATATTAATAAATTGCTGTGTTGTGCCTTGTAGTTTGGGCAAGTCTATTTACTTTTCCACCATTTCGCCAACATAACGTCATCGTTCCCAAACTTTAACCAAAAGCCATGATAACATTTAATCATGCTTGAGAAAAATTATTAGCATTTACATGTCGTTTAGAGGACACAGGGTTGCTTTTAAAGGAAAAATCTGTATTTTATTATAAAATGACGATGGTATGTCATCAGAAATTCAGGAAATGCTCAGTTGAAATACTCCTCTGATAACGACACTACAGGCAACATGTCCTTCTTTGAAACTGCTATTCTGTGCCAGAATAACTGCTTTACTTTGCCCGCTTAATGTTAATTAGAGTTAAAATTAATGAAGAATATTTGCAGAATGAGTAAGTGTATATGAGTCGTGATAAATCATTAATAATCTTGCAGAAGGAGTAGATGTGTATAACACTTAAATTGAGCAGTTTGTTAATGGAATCTGGCAGAAAGTGGGACAGGCAGCCACTAAACTCCAGAGTTTTTATTTAAAGAGCAGTGGAGTGTTTTGTTTTCAGGGTTAACTTTGTATTGACAGACGCCTGACAGAGTTATAAACAGCTGATCAACCTACAGAGGAGGACTCATTGTCACTTGCTATTGTCAAATTACAATGTTTCGCTCATCTCGCGTTCCTGCAGTGTTCCTGCAACCTGGATGAGGAGATCATATAAAATAGGGGTTCAATGTATTTAACATACAGTCTGTGGCTCCACTTCACATAATTTGGACTGCTGTACTCATTTCTGGACGTGCAATTCCCACATATTGCTCCTTTAAGTTGAAACTGTAGCAAACACAGAGGCTGAAATGTGAAGTCAACACACAGATGCCAATAACTGCAGTTCCTCCAACGGCCACTAGAGGCTGCCTCCAAAAGTGAGGTGATCCCCACAGAGCCTCATTAAAATGACCAACATTACAGCAGAAATATGTGCAGAAACATGTTTACAGTCTGGTATACAAAACATTTTGCACCAACTAGTTGCTGTAAAGCTTTTGGAAATTGTTTGTTGTTGCTGTGTATTTTAACTGTTTGAAGAGAGCGATATCTGGCTTATATAACAGCAGTTTCCAATCAGAAAAGCCTGTCTGACAGGTAAAGCCGTGAAAATCAAAATAATAATATAAATATAGTACGCGTTCATACTCCTCTCTGCTTCTCCAAACTGGGGATGAGTCAACCAGCATCTGCCGTAGCTCATAGACCATCTATCGATAAGCATGTCACATGACCCCACTTCAAATAATCTGAAGTATCACTTAAACCTACATGAATTTTCTACAAAAATGACACTTCTCACGTGTGCACAACCAAACCTCAAAGGCATGCTCATGTAAAACATAATTCCTAGTTTTAAAATGTGTATTATTTTTTGCTTTTAAATGTTATCATTATGTTTTATCTTCCCTAATTCTTTATTAGTGTATTCATTCATTATTAATTACTTAAAATTGAGGTTTTAGTATATACTATAAAGGTATCTGGAGACAGGAAAGGTAAAAATAGACATGTTAAAATGGTATTGCACTGTATCAGATCCTGAGATTGAACTAAGCAAGATATAATTAGTAAGAAAACCCCATTTCATCCTGGTCCAGTTTAATTTTGGTGATGTATGTTTAGGGAGCCGGCCGGGGGTTTGTCAGCCAATATTTACCGAGGTCTAATAAGGAGTAAATGAGGTGTGGGGATGAAATAATAGTTTAAAGGATTCTTTGATTCCTTTTGAATTTGCTTGACTAGATAAGCAAATTAAGAAAATTAAGAGTATTCTTTCAAATGGACCCATTCTCTTCCATCCATTGATTCCTATCCCCCAGATAAACAGCCCGGCCCGATGAATAAACATTGGACCGTTTTCGTGCTCAGAAACAGTCTCAGAGCAAGAGGCCTAATTCAAGGAACATCCTTTCCGAGGGATCGATTCCGTGAAGAAGCATAATGCTATGCTTGGTTGTTCAGCTTGTCTCCAGAAAGCAATTCCAGCACCATCGGCGGCATTTGTTACTGGGTTGTCTTAAAAAAAAACCTCCCTGCAAGAAGTTATTGTGCTGCCATGCTGTGGTGGAGAGGCATTTAAAACAATGAAACGGCAGCTCGGGGGGCAATTAAACCCAGGTCAGGGCTGATTTATGATCCATTTGAGTGACATGACAAACTCAATTGTTGGTGCACATTTGTATGTCTGCATGCGCATGCACACACCAACACGGAGAGATTATCATTGACATTTTCACACCTACATTGTGTTTACCAAGGCCATTTATTCCTATAGGAGAGCTGCACGTAAACACGGGCTGCTGCAGGCGTTCATTGTTAAATCATCCTGCAGGTTCACATTTTCTGCCTTTATTCAAAAGTCACATGCCTGCATGTGAACACTGACAGAGGTTTTGTTCTCTGTAATTGTTCCTCCTGTCCGCGCAAAGATAAGAAAACATCATGTTATTGTTTGTCACAATGTAAAAGAAATGCAACTCAAAGGATTCTGGGATATTTATGTGATGGGGCGGATAACCTCTCAACTCTCTGAGGTCACAAAACAACACATTCGATAAGAGACGGAGTCCTATAATGAGCCTTTTAATGCAGTGATAACCCCAAATACACAGACAGGCTTGTTTATATGGTGATAACCTCAACTCAGCTATCCTGCTAACCCCTACAAGATGATAGATACATGGCTGTGGATTTGTTATGGATCCAGCTGTTTAGTATCTTTGGGGTTTTTCTCTTCTCTTTAATTTATTTTCTATTTTATTATTTCATTTATTTTTTCAATAATGTTTTCCTGATTCATATTTACATCTGGTGGAAAGACCTCTGAAAATCTGTACTCAAGTATAAGTACTGTTACTTTACTAAAACATTAATCAATTACAAGTAAAAGTGCTGGTTTTAAAAATAAGATATTTCAGTAAAAGTACACAGTATTCTTCTCTAAAGCCGCTCACATTATTAGTTTCTTTTTAACTGTTTATGTTTAAAGCATCATTAACAGCAGACATTCAGTCAAAAAGGTTTCTGTTTTTCCAAATCTTCAGTCTAAATTACTGCAAACTATGATTGCAAATCTTTTGCATTTTCCTTAACCAACTGTTGAAAATGCTAATAATTACTGATTTTTTAAATGTTTTTGTGTTTGATGTCTGTTTTCTGTTTTTAATGTTTTAACCGACAGCACTTGCCTTCATCTTTATTTATATTTTTAACACAAAGTTTGTTGTTTTTGCAGCAACATTCTTTGTAAGTAAAAACTTACTTGGCAATAAATCCATTTCTGATTCTGATTCTAATTGATTACTCATTAATAGTTAATCAGATTTAGTACATGCCGGGTTAATGGAGGTGAAGAAAGGTTTCTTTATTCGACAAGTGGCTCCGCGAGACAAAACGATGTCAAATGAGGTATAATCACGGCCATTTCTAGACTATTGATTTAATTAGCAATTCTTACATTTTTAGTTAAATTCTTAACAGCGATTAATTGATTAATGAATAATCAATGACGTCCGTACTGCCAATTCCTGTGCTGTTCTGGCCAGTGGCCACAGTCGCCTCCCCAGACCTCTGCCTGCTGTGTTTTTGTTTGTTTGTTTGTTTGTTTTTCCCATTAGTACGTCAGGGTTTTCACTGGCACATTTGTAATCCGAACCTTATTGGCTGCAAAAGTGCAGATGAATGATTTGAATATTAAATCAAAAAGCCTTTAAAAGATCTAATTATGAACACAGTCTTGTAAATTTGCCCTTTAAAACATTTTCCAATATTTTTTTGGCTTCGAAACAAATGTTTTATAGTCACGATTCATCTCGTACTTGATTTGTTGGTTCCCGGCTTTAAACTCTTTTATAATTTTTTAGAAATGGGAATTAGAAATGTTCAGAATTATCAGTGCAGAGACTGAATGGGAAAATCATTTCTGGAACTGAAGCTGTTGAAAAAGTGGGCTGTCAGAAATTCTCCTTTGACAAACAAATAATGCACATTTACACAATGAAAAAGCACATTCACAGACACAGAGAGATAAACGAATGACTAAAACTGCTAAAACTACAACTGACAAGAAGAGTGTTACACATGTCAGAGTACAGTGCCTGTTTGAATCTGTTCAGGATTAAGATCGCAGAGAGAAAAAAGATTTGTTGTAGATATTTTTAAGGCAGGAACTGGAAGGACTGGATGAGGGGGTGAGTACCTGCTTGATCAGGTACTGATGGTACCAAATGGGCCACTGACCATGAATTCAAGCAATTTGAATGTACAACATGGGGTAGAAAAGCCACAGTCTGTGCAAAATTTCTCAGTCTTTGCAAAAATGCATACTAAAGTTCGGCTGAAAATAAGGTGAAAATGAGGCTTCAGCAGCCAAAAATCAGTCTAATCAAGTGGGGATCCTCCACAGTTAGTACCCAAGTCTCTCTTGGTGGTTCCCTTGGACGGTGTTTCCCTGTTTAGCTGCTTTTCTAAGAAACAGAGAGAGATTTTGGCTCTAAAAAGACTATAACTCTGAGAAATACTCACTTAATTTGCCTGTAGACTGCAGGACTGAGTTTTCCAGGAAATGTGAGTATTCTGCAAGTATTTAGGAAGGAACTGATTATTGATTTTAGACGTAACAAGGATGCAACCAAGGAGAGTATCATAAAAAGGTTACATCATACAAATATTAAGGTACTGTTTTAATCACCTTGAATTTGATGTGAACACTGAGGCTATTGAGAAGACGGAGCAACACGTAGAGAACTCATCTTCTCCTGAAACTAAATTCTTTTCAATGTTTTATTGAGAGCCTCTTGAGTTTTTCTTTTATCTGCTGCTTTCCGGGCTTCACAGTAAAAGACAGAAACAGTCTGAACATTATTGTTAAAACCTGTTCAAAGGTCGACGGAGTGAAACAAAGATCTAAATTCTTTTTGTGACCGTCAGATTCTCTGAAAAGCAGCAAGTATTTTGTCCTCTTCTGCACATGTTCTTGCTGTTGTCAGCAGGGCTTCATTATGTTTTACCTGCCTGTAAAACTAACTGGTTTTCTAAATCTTTAAAAAGAAAACACAGCATTCAGGAAATTAACTATCGCCGTCGTTGGTTTAAATTTTATAGGATCTTTTATTGTGCTTGAGCAAGTTTATTTATCTGTATTTATAGATTCTATTCCACAATAATCCACTGGTATCATGATTTATTTGTTTGATTGTTACTGTCTTTTCTATGTGTAACAAACTGCTTCAACAAATTACCCATAGTGGGATTAATTAAGTTGTTTTGAACTGAAGTATGTGCAGTAACGCTTCACATGAAGGTCCTTGTAATAAATGTTAGTTAATATGTAATAAGGCCCTTATAAGTCCTGTAAGATGCTTATTGGCACTATTTTGTGTTTATAAGAATATATAAATGTTCATAATAGAAAATAATTTTTAAAAGCACAGTTAACTACATAATATGTATGCATATGCATTGTTCTCCCACCGGTAGCTGCAAAAGTATAGTTAACTCTATATATAACTCTCGCGAGACTTCCGCATGTGCGGCCATTAAGATATATACAAAGCCTTGCGAGATCAACGCCATGTTTACATCCTACCGGCCACATGCTACAGTTGATATTTCTGCTAAAAACATGGCGTCTTTTGCGGTTAAATTTTAAAATTGCAGCTCGTGGACACTTGGATTACACCACACAAGCAGGATGGAGACATTTTGTGTTTGTTTTGTGTGCTTTTTTTAACGTTTTATCCGTGGTCACCATTCACTGCCATTGTACTGGATGAGGCTGTTACCCTGTTTTCTGCTGAAACTCCAGGATTGTTTTGTGAACTGAAGATCTGCACCTATCATCACATCGGCATAGCGGTGAGTACATATTGAGTGGGTTATCATGGAAAGTGTAGTATCACTTTAACATATTTGGATGCATCCCATACAGGCAGCCAGGAACACTGCCTGTCCTGTCCACCGTCTGTCTGACTCTGGACTCTGTGGTACATGAATGTATCTTGTGAGCCCTGTAGTCCCTGAGCTGTCTCTTTGGTATTCTTCTGCATACAGGCAGCAGTTCAGCATGTACAGCACAGGAAGTGTCGAGGGTAGCGAGTATGTATGAGAGCTGGTCAGCAGCAGCAGCAGCAGCAGAGCTGA
>JAJHUR010075982.1:0-12152 GCA_027495735.1 Lutjanus campechanus | reverse complement strand
TTCTTGCTGTTGTCAGCAGGGCTTCATTATGTTTTACCTGCCTGTAAAACTAACTGGTTTTCTAAATCTTTAAAAAGAAAACACAGAGCATTCAGGAAATTAACTATCGCCGTTGTTGGTTTAAATTTTATAGGATCTTTTATTGTGCTTGAGCGAGTTTATTTATCTGTATTTATAGATTCTATTCCACAATAATCCACTGGTATCATGATTTATTTGTTTGATTGTTACTGTGTCTTTTCTATGTGTAACAAACTGCTTCAACAAATTACCCATAGTGGGATTAATTAAGTTGTTTTGAACTGAAGTATGTGCAGTAACGCTTCACATGAAGGTCCTTGTAATAAATGTTAGTTAATATGTAATAAGGCCCTTATAAGTCCTGTAAGATGCTTATTGGCAGTATTTTGTGTTTATAAGAATATATAAGTGTTCATAATAGAAAATAATTTTTAAAAGCACAGTTAACTACATAATATGTATGCATATGATTTGTTCTCCCACCGGTAGCTGCAAAAGTATAGTTAACTCTATCTGTCCACTTTTGTACAGCGACTTTGGGTCTCTGAAAAGCGCTTTATAAATAAAATGAATAATAATAATAATAATAATAATAATATATAACTCTTGCGAGACTTCCGCATGTGCAGCCATTAAGATATACGAAGTCTCGCGAGATCGACGCCATGTTTACATCCTACCGGCTACATGCTACAGCTGACATCTCGGCTAAAAACATGGCGTAAATGGCGTCTTTTGCGGTTAAATTTTAAAATCGCAGCTCGCGGACACTTGGATTACACCACACAAGCAGGATGGAGACATTTTGTGTTTGTTTTGTGTTCTTTTTTTAAACGTTTTATCCGTGGTCACCATTCACTGCCATTGTACTGGATGAAGCTGCTACCCTGTTTTCTGCTGAAACTCCAGGATTGTTTTGTGAACTGAAGATCTGCACCTATCATCACATCGGCATAGCGGTGAGTACATATTGAGTGGGTTATCATGTAAAGTGGAGTATCACTTTAACGTATTTGGATGCATCCCATACAGGCAGCCAGGAACACTGCCTGTCCTGTCCACTGTCTGTCTGACTCTGGATTCTGTGGTACATGAATGTATCTTGTGAGCCCTGTAGTCCCTGAGCTGTCTCTTTGGTATTCTTCTGCATACAGGCAGCAGTTCAGCATGTACAGCACAGGAAGTGTCGAGGGTAGCGAGTATGTATGAGAGCTGGTCAGCAGCAGCAGCAGCAGCAGCTGAGCTGAGTACATGGATTTGTACTGAATGGTTTCAGCAGCGAGTGAATACAGCCACAGTTTGGCCTGAGGGAAAAAACTTGAGTCATTCTGTCACCACCTGAACTGCTAAAAGCTAAACTTTGTCACACAGCACAGTGCTCGAGTGAGCTTTTATGACAGTTTAAGGTTGTAATGCTTCAGTTTTGATAGCTGGCAGTTAGTTTGATAAGATATAAAAGTTGGCCCGAGGATTTTGGTGGCCAAAAAATACTTCAAAATACCAAATCACACACACTCTTCATCGGTGAATGAATAAACACACTTTGCTTGGTATATATTTTACCTACCAGATTTTTTTTGCAACACTGGTCATTATCTGATTTCTTGCTATTTGTTTGCTAGCTAACTGGTGCCATCAACAACAATACAAACAGACATATACAACTGTCACACACGCCAAATGAATGAAACCACAGTCTCCGACAACATGGAATACAAGTTCAAGGACAAAAAGCAATTATGATGTGGGTACAGTTTCTAAAATGATTTTGGTATAATCACACTGACCAAGGGAGCTATTTTCTTGATCCTTTAAAACCGTCTTGAATTCCCCCACAGTGATCAGCTCTGCCAATTTCAGATCATTCTGTAAATTAATCCAGGATGAAGGAGCAGCATATTTAAAAGCCGAGTTCTGTTCTCACTCTCAGAACCAGCGTTTTGTAGAATATTATGAGAGCGGAGGCCATATTGATTTTGGTTTCTACACATGTATGTAGACAGATAAGAAGGAACCAGGCCAAGAATAGATTAAATATAAAAAACCAACCAATGCGAGAGCCTGCGGGCACACAAAGATGGCCATTTAGCAGTGGCATACAGAGTACAGTGGTGTTTGTGATTTCCACAGTCAGTGATAAAACACAAAGCACAACGGTACACAGTGTCAAACTTCTTTAGTCACTGGTCAGGTGCATTCATAAAAAGCAAATCACCGCAATCCAGCAGACGTAAAACAAAAGTTGCTGATATCAAATATTAACTTGCCTGGAGAGAGAAATTGGATTTGTTCCTAAAAAACAGAAGAAACCTAATATAACTTTCAGCTTGGAGACAAAGTTCAACAGAGAGACTGTTGAATTCATAGCAACCGTTTTGATTATTGATTGATCAGTTTGAGTATGTTTTTTTTTAAATAGAGAGATTGAAATTCAGTGATTGCAGCCTCTGGAATCTGGGTGTTTACTGGTTTCTTTGGTCTTCTGTGACAGTGGGCTGGGTGTCTTTGTATTTTAACGATGATGTTTGAGGACTTTGGAAGGTACTAATTTTTAATTTGGCATTTTCTGACATTTTGATCAATTGATTGAGAAGATAATTGACAGGATTGATGGACAAATAAAGTAATAATTGGTTGCAGTCTTACTTTCTTTTTTGTGTTTTGTTTTTCCGGCATAATTTGAATGTAAAAGGCTGGATTTCATGGTGTGAAAGAGGAGATCAGACGCTTTCTTTCTTGCACTCGTCTGTATCAGCACTTGCAGCGTTTCACTTGATGTTGCCCAATCAGAATCTCAACAAATAAGGAGCAGTATGAGTATGGCATCAAGGCCACTGTGGCTGCAGAGTGAGCAACACAAAGTCACACTGATCTTGAGGCCACCGCAACGGTTGATCTGCCCTTTTTCAGACTGAGTGTAGGGCTGTGGCTATTTCCTGAAGCAGTATGTATGCAGAGTCAGTATAAAAGATTTATTTTGTTCGTTTTATGCCCTACTGCACATCAAGGGTTGGACACCAGCAACTGCAGTTGTTGGACTTCCAGCTCACAGTATTCAGGGAACCTCTCGTCCCCCCCCCCCCCCCCCCTTTTCTCTCCTGTATGTCTATGATCTTTTATGTATTGTACTACGCCTAGCTGGAAAGAAATCAATTGCCCTCTGGGGACAAAATAAAGTTGGAACTCTCATTTTAGCTCCAGCTGAATTTAAGAACAGATTCTCACACTGAATGAGATCTGTGGATTTTGCCCTCCCAAGTTTCTTAACAGCCAGAAAAGATGAATTATTACAGCGACTAAAACAATTCCACTTACAGACAGGCATGTGAATATTGTTTTAAGACTTTAAGATTTGAAAAAAATATGAACCTGTTCTTAAACCAAACCTTCACACAGGAAGTTAACAAGCCATGCATCCAAAGGCACCCCCTGTGTCACGTCACCCGAACGCCACGTCAGCCGGCGATTGATTCCAGCAACAGGAAACAGCCTGACCCACGCTGGCAGGACTTTTTCAATTATTCACCGGCCCTCGCCCTTGGCCCGAGGCTGTTCAACTCTTTTACTGTTGCTCTCTCTCTTTCTCTCTCTATACCTCATCACTGCGCTGTATTCATGAATAAAAAAAAAAAAATCATGGGGCACGGCTCGATGTGATCCACCTACACATTTATCAGAATTCTCTCCACGGATTATAAAACTTTCCCGGTGCCTCTCTCTGTTGTGCAGCTGTCAGGAGCCTTTGGCTCTGAGTCCTGATCAAAGTAGATCAGTTCAGATTATGAACTACTGCTTCTGATCTAACCTTGTGCAAACTCTTTTTTTGCTCATAATTCACCAGAATGGTAAAGATTCACAATAGAAATTTAAGCTTAAACTTAAGTTTTCCCCTGAAAAAAAGTCAGGGGGTAGAATGATTGTGTACCAGTTCATTTGGTTTTAAGTCACCATGTGTAAAATTCAAACTATAGCACTGTTTTCTATATTAACAGTCAGTGTCAAAATCTTTTAACCACGACTGCATCATCCTCTGACTTTAACCACATGTTTATTATTGTAACCATGACGACAGAGCTCCCCTAACTTTAACGCAGACCATGATGTTTCCCTCACCTTAACCGAGTACTTATTTTAACCCAAGCCAAATTGTTTTTGTGCCTACCGTCAAACCTCAACCATACATCATCCAGACCGAGTAAGCAAGGCCACGCCCCCTTCTGGGAGACAACTCATGGTTTCTTATAAGGGGAGAGATGATGGGAAAATGCAGAAAAGCTGCTGTGTAGCAGGTTGTGAAACAAATAAACACACAAATCCATCACAGTCTCTGGTTACCCATCATTTCTGGAAAGGAAAGGATCCCAAAAAGAGAGCAGTAAGAATTTATGAGCCTCCAGAGAACGGTAACCGTTACCACTGATGGAGAGCTAACGTTAGCTTGAACTGGAGTTCAGTCATAAAGTTAAAGCAGCATCAGACTGTCATCTCTGACGAAATCTCAGCCTTGCTCAGATCCACAGTTGTCTATTAACAGATTTTGTTATTTACAGACAAGATTAAGCCTAACGATACCTGGTAATTCTTAATTAATTAATTCTCTCTTACTAAGTCCCGCCCCTTTTTGGTCCTGTGCTTCAATAACAGTTGAGCAAACTTTGTTCCTCAGTCAGCTTTCTCCTTTATCTAGAAAAGTGACATACAGGGTCAGATCCACTAGAGGGCACCGCTCAGAGTCAAAAGTTACTGCAAAGAAGAAGAATAAGAGTCGAAAGTTTCTGAGAACAACAAGCAATGACAAAGCTGGAAGAGGTTGTAATAATGTACCTTTTGAGAATGAGGCAAAAGCGGAGGGAGTGATGGTCTGTGCGGTAATTAAACAGATTGCAAGATGTAGACGGAGAATTCACGTCACTAACTAACCGCCGCGAATGTCATTTTCAACACTTCCTGACTTTCAAAACTTCATTGTGTCCTGTTGTTGCGTCTCCCTCGAACTACTGGCTGCGCTGCTACACTTCCGACAGCTACTGGCGGTGCTGCTCCGTTTCATCTGCATCTGTAAGCTTTCAGAAAACCTGCAGAAATACAGATGAAATAAATGCAGAGTGCAGACAGAAGGTTCCATCCATATCTGTATGCATACCTAACGTTTAGCATAAAGGAACCTTTACAGGTCGTCAGCGACATCTTTCAACCATCTTCAAAATCTGTCTCTTTTCAACGTAGACAAGCCGAGCACATAGAAAGTACGAAGCTTTCTCAACTGTCATTGAAGCACGGAGTGAAAAAGGAAGGGTCTTTTGCAGAAGGCACAGACAAGTAGCGTTCTTTCGATCAGATCAGAAAAACACCGTTGTGGTTTTTATCTAAACCAGTTAATTAATTAATGTTGTTTAACTCAGAGGACTTGTTGGCTAAATTCTATCACACAGACACGCCGCAAATGAGGCTGCTTTGAACATCACAGCAAAACAAATTGTAATGACAATTTCTAAAAAAAAAAGAATAAAATAAATGACTTTCACAGTTTGTTTATTTCTTCTCTGTACATAAATATCTGCTTTATTCTTATTCACTGGGTCCACAGTAGAATTTCTCATTAACATTTCAAAAACCAAATGTTGTGAGAGTAAAAGTGTCACTTGTCTGCTCTGGGGCAGTTTTCTGTGGTCTAAGTCTAAGTTTAAAATTGACTTTCAGAGTTTCGTGTGGAAGAAATTGACTGGCCTGCTGCACGCAGCCCTGACCTCAACCCCATCAGACATCTGGGACGAACTGGAGAGTCGACTGCGAACCAGACCTTATCACTCAGAATCAGTTTCTGACCTCAGTAATGCTGCTGCGGCTGAATGGGAGAAAATCCTGCAACCAGGTTCCAAAAAAATCAGGTGAAAAGCCTCAAACCAGAGGAGTGGAGACTGTTACAGCAGCAGATTATTTGTAACGAGATGTTCAGCAGGCACATATGAGAAAACTGTTTGGACTGTTTGTCTACTAGGCTTGGGAGGTATGTAATTTTTAATTTATCGTTCATTCAACCTTAATTAATCTGAAGGAATCACTGAGGAAGCGCCCTCATTTACAATGATGTCGAGAACACGGTTTGAACAGAAAAATAAAACAAAAAAACAAAACTATATATAATAAACAATGAATACAATTAACAGACAACAACAGAATACAGTCAAGGACTGAAGAGTTTATAACAAGGGTGGAAGTAACTAATTACAAATTCACAAATTACTGTTATTAAGTAGTTTTTGGGGTACTTGTACTTTTATGAGTAGATTTTCAAGTCTGTACTTTTACTCCTCCCTAAGTATGCATTGCAAGATGTAATCTACTTAGTTACTTTTAAAATCATGGTTGAGTACTGAGTACAATTTGAATTAATGTCCAAACCTTTTATCTGCATTTTTTGTAGCCAATCAGGTGATCTGATCACAAACGGACCAATGAAAACGACACAGTGACGAAAAACAAAACAAAACACTGCAGCAGCACACATTTGGAAATGAGGTTTGTTTAGTATCTTATAAAATATTGATGACTGATCGACTTTCAACTACTGGTTCAGGACTGTGACAGTGCTTAAAAGTAATAATACTATAATACTGTAATCGTTTTTGCGATGAATACTTTCTTTATTTCTAACATGAACACTTATACTTGTAATTCAGTAATATTTTAGCAGTGTAACAGTACTTAAACTTGAGTACAGATTTCCATCACTGGTTAATGAGTACAAATATATTCAGTTTTAATGTGTTTAAAAGTGTTCCAGGTGTGAGCAGCACAAAAGCTAAAAGCAGTTTTTTCAAAAATTAGCATTTGGACAGTGGAGTTGAAGTGTGAGCCAATCAGCCGAGTGTGTTGAATAATGACTACTGAACTGGTATAATAAGGAAGTGATATATGTAGCAACACCTGAGAGCTCGTTCAGGCAGTCAACTCGAGCTGCTCCGCCTCACACTCTGTAATACAAACCAAACGCACCCTTCCAATCTGGCGGTCTATTTAAACCACTAAAACCTCCCATCACCACCTCTCTGCCTGTCAGTGCCATTGCTGCCTTTCATCAGCGTCACTGCCTGCTCATTCAGCCCCAACACCACCCCAGCATCCACCTGCAGGCTCCGACAGGGGGTCCGAGATATGTGCTCATCACTCCTCTGCATCTCTTTGTAAACATAATCTGCCAGGAGTGATGAGGTCGGAGCCTAGACGCCAAACTCTTAACTATGTTCTGCTGCTGCAATAAACATTCTTAAACATGAGTTCTCTGACTGAAATGATGGTAATTTTCCAATCAGGACTTTATAAATGAAAAGAAACCGATGTCTGTCGCGTCTGACTGTTAATGAAGTCCACCCATACAGGATGAAATGTTGTGTAAAGTAACTGTCACCGATAATAAATCTCAGGGCGGAGCGATAAACTCAGTCTTAGTGGTTTTAGAGTTAAGGCAGAGGGGTGGATATAGATAATGTCCCCAGAGTCTAGGACAAACATGAAGACGGCCTCAATAACCTGTTTCCTGCTGAAGATGGGAATGTTAACTCTGTTTCTGTATAAATATCCAATTTTCTTTCATAACTTATTAACAAGTGTGTCGATGTGAAATTTAAATGTAATTTTTTGGTCCAGCCAGATTACACGAGAGTTGTAATATACAAACTATTAGTGTCAGTATCTCTGCTTCTGGAGAATAACATGTGTTTGGTCTTGTCTGAATTCAGGACTAATTTTAAGTAATGGGGTCCATACTGCAATTCATCAATGGCTTCATACCTTCCTGACATTTCGCCGGGGGATACGGTATAGGATGGTATTTGTGTGACAAAACAAATCATTTAAAAAAAGCTGGTGATAAAAGTCGCTGTTAGCAGCTTAGTCTTGTTTGCAATTAGCCTTCTTTGATTAGTACATAAGCATCCTTATTCCTTAAATTCTTGCTAAAGGGCCCGATGACACTTGTTGCCGTGGATACAGCTCATCATTTGGCTGAACGGAGATGTTTTACACATATATTATAGTTGGAAGAAGCCATGTCAAAATAAAATTACATGTGGTGATATTTTCATGATTCAGTTATATTTAATTAATTAGCAAGGAGGCCGAGGCCATAGAGCAGCAATGAGGAGCCAATTATTTCTTTTCTGCCGCAAAATAATTCTTCTGTTGGCCAAGTTCCCCATTAATACATTAAGTATTAGTAATAAATTAATTTCATTTTATATTTTTGTTTTCCATCTATAAAAAAACAGTTGCAACTTCAGTGTTTCAGATAACTTTATTTATGTTCAGTATTGTAAACCTTGCCTAATGCCCTAATGGCCTAATGTCTATCATACACTGTAAAACCAAAAGATAAAAATAATTATTTGTAATAAGAAGTAAAAACTTAAAATTGGGGGGAATAAGGTCCCTAAAACACATATTTTAGGTTTAGAGGTAAATGATTTTGAGTCGTATTAAGTCAATCATTTTGAGTTAAGAGATTTTTTTTAAAGAAATGAATAAATATTGAGTTTACAGAAGATGAAGTAATGAGTTTTTATACTTAAGAGTGTCCAGCTCTGTTAACTTATGAGGAGAGAATGAAATTCTGAGTTGCATTAACTGAACATATAACTGCAATAGCTTTAATTTAACCATAATCAAAGAGTACACGTAACACTAACGCCAAATATTTAAGCTGTGTTAACCTGATAACTTTTGAGATGAACTGACTGCCTTAATTTTTTGGAGTTCTGCTGACATATTTGGGTTTACAGTGCACTATTGGCTTTGAGTTCATTATTAGTGCTGCATGAAATCTATGCAACAAAATCGCTGCTGCAGACCAGCAACTGCAGCAGTTTGTTACTCATCACGATTCAGTTGTTTAATTGCTTTTCAAACTGTAATGTAATCATTTCAGCGTGCAGGCATCGCTCTGCTGCACCCATGATATCACAGAGGAAAACATGTTTCCCCTCGACGCTTCGTATCTTGCCGTTTCAAAGGTTTCTGTCTCTAGGATTCGGCGTCCTGTTCTCTCATGGAGTTTCCCCTCTCGACTGAAACGGGGCTGCGGAGCGGCGAACACGTCCAACTGAGCCTCCTGATTACAGGCTCTATTTATCAGCTTCCCCAAGACTGCTGGCTGTGTAGGAGGCCTTGCTCTCGTGTTCAGAAACTTTGATGTGCTCAGGTTGAACATAACTTATGCAATCTATAAGTTACAGACGGCTGTTTTGATGTGCTATCTGCCTTCCTCCACACACTGTACGCCGCTCTGCTCTTTGAGATGTTATCGCCTGTTGAGTTAAGCTGCAACTGCAAGCTGTTACTGCCGGTCATTTGAACATAACTGCTGAGTGTTTGGATCTCACAGTGTCTTCATTTTGAAAATTACGAGTCTCAAATCTCAACTGAAGCCACTCCAGCCTTTGATTTTATTTTCACTCTAAGTTCAAGTCTTGCTGCTCTTACCATCGAGGACATTTTGTCTCTGATTCACAGAGATTTTTTTTTTTTTTAAAGATGACAAGCCGTCAGCCTTGATCCATCACTCCAACTTCAGTTAACTAACTTTATACAACTCCAGACTTTACTGGGTTTGCAGGATTTCATGTGTGCTATTCATTAAAAATGAAATACGAGGGAGAAACTTTGTGTTGCTGGGACATAAATGAACAAATATTCTTTACATCTTTTTTCTTCAGTATATGCAATTTTAGGCAATGTAATGGAGGGATCAGCATGAGGTCAAAGTAGATAATTCCAGCACATTGGGAAGTAAATTGCCTGGGCTTCTACGGAGTGAACAACATGAAAATATTCAACATAAAATGCAAAACAACATCCACAGCTGCAACACCATGTCAATCAATGGAACAATGCCAACATCACGTCTACTGTAGAAAGTATCAGTGCACGTTACTCCAACATTAACGTCTAATATGACAAAACAGAAACAACTGAAGAAATAACATTAACAATATTTGCTGAAGATAATTAATCAACCTCAACTTTAGATGTGAAGTCAAAGTAACAAACAAGCAGTTCAACATTCGAGAAACAGTGAGCTCACAAGTGTTAAGTTCAACCACTCATGACTCATCATATGTTTTCCTATTGTACCCAAAGTCAACATTTCTTGGTATGCTTCTTAACATTTTTAACAAATTATGCTTTTAAAAATTGATGAGGACAAAAATCAGCTTTTTCAAAAAGTGGTGGGGACGCGTCCCCCCAGCATTCGCTGTGTAAATGACACCTAAATAACTTTGGACAGGAAATCAAGACATTTGTTTTAATATATTTTTAAAAATAGAGTCAAGCATTTCAAACTTGACACTGTAGCACATTTGACCAAGATGATGGTAAACTCATGCTAAAAATCAGCATGTTAGCATTGCTAGTGGCATATTTATGAGGCATCCTGGTACACACCAACGCGTTCTGATACCAAAATATCACCGCCCTTCAGTGTCTGATACTGAGGCAGAAGATACCCTACGGCTGCGGTATTTGGTGCAGTCAGAAAGCCATTTTTAACAAGGTGATTAAGACCATGAAATGGCTTTTTAACACGTGCGTTTTAACATCTGCAAAAGGGTCACGCCAGTCAAACTACTTGGTTAGGTTTAGGGTAAAACCCTGTTAGGGGTTACCATAACAATGAAAGTCACAACACGAAACTCACTTGACATACGTAACTCAAGGTACCTTACAACTTTTATTAATGCTTTTGTTTCGCACAGGACATGAACCCCAGTCTTCTGCAACAAAGTCTTTGCTGTCACTTTCTGTCTCTTTATTCCACATCAACAACCCGGGTCGTCTTATACGGCCGCAGATGGGTCAAACATTGAAGTAACGTGAAGAGAAGAGAGGTTTAAGCTCCAAACAGACACCATCCACGTCTGTATGAGCTGCAGCAGGCAGTGACATTTCATTGGTATCTGACGAGCTGGGAGTGTGACCAGGCTGTGCACGCTAAGCACACACACAACATTAAGTGTACACACAGCATATTTTACCTGCGATGCGTTCTATTTTACAGTGAAACAATTTAGTCAGCTTGACAGAGTTTGCATCTAAACTAGCCACAGTATATTGTATCGTGAAAACATCACTGCCTGCACTGCCTATATTTTTGTCTGCATTGTCATTTAGAGCATGTTAGCATTTAGCTAACAACCCACCCAGCAACATTGTTTTAATGCAGGTCAGAATCCCCTGTCAATGCAGATCGTGTCTGATAAGATTGGAACCTCAAACAATGCATACAAACTGCAAGAGTTCTGCAAATATGTTCCCCATCTAGACACAACAGTCTGTGTTCTGCCCAAAAGGGTGTTAGGTATGTGCATGTGCAGAACGTATCGGTACCACAGACATATATATGGCCTGCACAGCATCAGCTATTGACATCCCTACTAAGTACAGCCTCACAGAACTGCTAGCATGGCTGCAAACTCTTATCCAATTATATTGTGTTGTCCCAGTGCCGTGATGAAATACTGTTTAATATTTATTGCACTTCTTTTAATCAAATCCCAGCCACTTCTAACTTAGTTCCTGATTTAGAAGTCACTTATTGGCCCTGTTCAGCACACTGAATCAGCCAACTCTGTGATGTGGTTCATGGCAAGAAAACAAGAGCTCAGTTTTTAAAATCTTTAACCCAGTTAGCAAATACAGCAGTAAAACATCCATGACAGGAAGTATTGTGTTCAAATCTATTTTAAATGTGCTCACAGAGGAGGCGCGGGGTTCATTGGATGACAGGATGGGCTGACATGTTGGTTTACGCAGCGGTCGTCCTGCCTACCTGCCTGCGTGGACTCTGCGTGGAAGACAATCTCACCGCAGGGCTCGGATAGCTCCACAGATCAATACTGCCAGAGAGGAGTGAAATAAATAGTCTTTCTTACCGGATTACTGCAGTGACAGTATTTTGCTTACATGAGTAAAATTAATTCTCCCAGGCTGCCGGGGAGAGAGATGTGAAAACAATAAAGCAGGAGAGCGTGAGTGGACTCTTGTAGGGCGATATCACAACTCATAAAAATCTGGGGGAAATACACGGACAGGAATGGGATTTAGGCGGAGGAGGGAGGGGGGGAGCATGTGATATA
>JAJHUR010075980.1:0-11573 GCA_027495735.1 Lutjanus campechanus | reverse complement strand
CAGATGGCATAGTTGGTGCATAAGCACTGAGAAGGGTGACAAAACGCTTCTTTGCTAGGGGGATATGGAGAGACATCAGCCTTTCACTGATGCCAACAGGTGTTTCAGTCAGGCTTGGTAGCAGCTTGTTTTTGACTGCCAGTCCCACACAATGCAGATGATGTCCACCAGGGATAGCCTTTTCAGAAGAATGTGTAACCCATTCCTTCTTCCTTGAGGGATCTTTCATCCAGGAGCCTTGTCTCACTCAAGGCAGTAATGTTGATTTTGTACCGCCTCAGTTCTGCAGTGCTCCTATGGGGTCTGACAGAATTGCCAGTGGAGTCAAGGAGGGTTCTCACATTCCAAGTTGCCAATTTCAGGTTTATTGCTTTTTTATTTCGACCGCAAAGTGGAGTGTCCCGATAGGCACGGCAACCTATCCAGGAATAGGTTGAGTGGGCAATTTTTAGGCCACCTTTTCTAGGCCCCTCCCCAATTGGGGTGAGCAGTGCAATCCTAAACAGGGCTGCTCAGTCACACAGAGGTCTGCTGGGAGCAGCTACCACTCGATCAGCTGCAAACGACCATAATAGCCCTGTGCCACTGACGTGCAGGGTTCCAACTTAGGGCCTCCAGTTCATTCAAACCTGCCCCCGTTGCCAGACACCCCATCACCGTCAGGCTTGCTTTTGTTTGCTCCAGATGTTCTCTCACCAAGGTCAGAGTGGAGACCTGCGCAAGGAAGTTTTTTAAAGTGTCACAGAGGGCGCGCCTTCCTCAGTGGCACTTCTTGACTGTAGGAGGGTGGAATCCAGTGGCAAGGGGGGCCCAAGATGACCAGCACCCTCTCCAGCTGCAGGCAGCTGCCAGTGCCACTGTCTGTCGTGGACTGCCTACGCATGCTGCCAAGACGTTGTTTTTCTCTCAGAGTGTACTTGCCTAGCCTTTTGTCCTCTCAGACTAACCCACAAGGCAGCAGGACAGTGGTTGGTTGATGCCAGGGCATGTCCACTCCGTGGGGCTGCACATAACTTCTGGGGACCACTGCAGCTCCGAGATCCCCTGCCATGTCAGCCTGGGTCTGCAAAGCACCCAATTACCGTGTGTGGCCACTAGGAGGCCTGGCAGGAGTCTTGGTGATGGAGAGGCTATGTACTGGCAGGAGAAGACTTATGCAAAGGCTGCTTCCCTGTTCACCATGAGAGCTAGTCAGCAGCAGTGAGCTGTAAGCAAGAGAGGAGCAAGCAGGTGGAAAGTAGACATGCACCTTCTCTCTAACTACTGCACTAGAAGCATCACAACACCCTGTGGACTCCGCCACACACACACAATACTGATCACTGATCATCTAAACATCATCACCTGAGATTCTAATGAATGATTGTTTGACTTGACTCAATAACGGAAACTACAGAAATGTGATGTTTTTTACCTTGTAGACAACAGAAACAGTCTCATTAACTCTCAGTACAGCTGACTATCTTTGTCATTAACTCTCCTTCAGGTTGAGTGGCTGTAATCTGTCAGAGAGAAGCTGTGAAGCTCTGTCCTCAGTCCTCAGCTCCAAGTCCTCCAGTCTGAGAGAGCTGGACCTGAGTAACAACGACCTGAAGGATTCAGGAGTGAAGCTGATCTGTGCTGGACTCCAGAGTCCAGACTGTAAACTGGAGACTCTCAGGTCAGGATTCAGTTTCTGTTTCAGAGTCAACCATTTAAATTTAGGTTGAAATACAAGTTAACGTTTATGTTTTTAAAACCCATCATCTGTAAAATTCAACAGTGTAGGTCACACTGAGAAAAACTGTGGTACCAATTTTCTTCTAAAGTTTTTTTGGGAATGTCTGAGATGATTTCATATTTTCTTTCAGTTGTGAAGCAAATATAACATTCCAAAATCATAGAAGCTACTCCAATCAGTATTTGTATTTGATCAGTTGATCAGATAACATAAATATAAAACTTCATAGTGACAATTATCACATAACTTTGCTCCACCCCTCTACAGACCCACAACTTTACTGCTTATATTCAGTTTCTCTGCTCTCATTAGTTCTTTATTCATCAAACAAGCTCTGATAGAATCACTGTACACTTCCTGCCCAGCAGCAAACAGCAGAGAGACACAGTTAGAGACTAAAACTGGTAAACAATGTGGAACATGAAGCAACTAGAGAGGCTGATATTTTTCTCAGGAGTTGGTGGAGACTCAGCCTCTTGTTTAACTTCAGCACTCTGCATGATGCTGTGTGATTCAGTCACAGAGTGACAGTCCCAGTACAGCTGGCTGCATCCTACAAGATATTTTTGACAGATGTCTGCTGATGATAAATAAATGTTTTCCTGGAATGAAGCCAACTTTTAAATCCAATATGTCCACAGACTCTTGTTCAGTTTTGTTTTGCTCCTCTTCTCTGCTGTGCTAACTTTGACAGGTCACAGCAGAAGAAGACAAATGTTTGTTAAGATGTTCACAACATCATATCAGTGTTGTTGTTCTGTCCCTAAGAGGTCATAAATATGTAACTAATAACTGCACGTTGTATTTTTTTGGGTTATTTTTATTAATTAAGTTATTGTGTAATTTTATGTTTTTCTTATTAAGCAGTACAGTGCGTTATTATATATTATTTATATTTAAGTAATTATATTTTTACAGTATCATTTAGTTACTTGTAGATTATTATTTTATTGCTATTTATTTTGTTTGATTTGTATGTTCATGTGCAGCCTAAGTAGAGTTAGTATTTTCCTTTGGTTGAGTTAATTGGTTCCTACCTGCCCTTGTTTTGTGGGGGCAGGTGTAGTGACAGACACAGGGAGAGCCTCGTGATGTGAGAGGAGAATTATTGTAGCCCGCTTATTGCTCACGGCCCAGAAGACCTGGAGAACCCAGAAAGAGACAAGAAAAGATGGTTAAAATATATGACTGACGATCATGTGTATTATACATATTTTCAGGCTGAGTGGCTGTAATCTGTCAGAGAGAAGCTGTGAAGCTCTGTCCTCAGTCCTCAGCTCCAAGTCCTCCAGTCTGAGAGAGCTGGACCTGAGTAACAACAACCCGCAGGATTCAGGAGTGAGGCGTCTCTCTGCTGGACTCCAGAGTCCACAATGTAGACTGAAGACTCTCAGGTCAGGATTGAAAATACTGTAAAGGATGAACCATAACTGTCAGATCATGTTTTCATTTTAGCACTTCTCTTTTTCTATGTTGCTGTGAAACCAGTTCACATCAAAATAAAATTGTATGTCAAGTCAAATATAGAGAGAAATGATTTCACATATTTTGTACATTTCAGGCTGAGTGTCTGTAATCTGTCAGAGAGAAGCTGTGAAGCTCTGTCCTCAGTCCTCAGCTCCAAGTCCTCCAGTCTGAGAGAGCTGGACCTGAGTAACAACGACCTGCAGGATTCAGGAGTGAAGCTGATCTGTGCTGGACTCCAGAGTCCAGGCTGTAAACTGGAGACTCTCAGGTCAGGATTCAGTTTCTGTTTAACAAGTGATATTGTTTGATATTGAAGTTCCTGTAAAAATGCTGAAGACTGAGTAGAATTATATTTAAAATGACTGTCATTGAGAAAATGTTATGATTTCTTTTAATTCTGCAGCAAAGATAACATTTAATAATCATCTAATTAAAGCTTCTTTTATTAGTATATTTTTACATCAACAGTCACTTAGAGTCACTTAGAATTATCACGACTTTCTTCTACAGATTATTGAAGAGTTTTTAAGCTCATTGTTTTGTTTTTATGACCCACAACTTTTCTGTTTTCACTCATTCTTTTAGCTCTCATCACTTCCTTTTTCAGCAGCAGGAAGTTTTTTTTCATCGAACAAGCTCTGATAGACCAATCAGAGATTGGTTGATTGAGGATGCAGC
This sequence comes from Lutjanus campechanus, assembly GCA_027495735.1. Lineage (NCBI taxonomy): Eukaryota > Metazoa > Chordata > Actinopteri > Lutjaniformes > Lutjanidae > Lutjanus > Lutjanus campechanus. The sequence continues at coordinate 7,708 of JAJHUR010075980.1, read as the reverse complement.
TTCCGGGCAGCAGCAGCATGACAGAGTAACATGAGAGCATCTCTAACAAACAGCAGTAAAATAATGATCAGAACATAGAAAGATGCCGTGAATCAAAAAGAGTTATTGAAACAGAATAAACCTGTGCTCAGCAGCAATTACGCAAGAGCTGTCAGAGAAAATAAAGACAAAAGACAACGCAGGTAGGACAAACATAACACCAAGGAGATGCTGAAGGAAATGAAAGATGATATCTCTCAGCAAATTAGAGAATTAAGAACAGGATTTAAAAAGCTCACGGCTGAAGTAAAAGAGCTATGAAAGGATGTGAAAGAAACACGCTCTGATCTACAAGATACCTTCACCAAACTCAGAGAAGCTGAACAGAGAATAAATGAGTTTGAAGAGGGAGAAGTAATTATAGACAAGGTATTAAAACTCCTCCTGTGTGAAAAAAAGACAATGAGGGGTAAACTGGACTATCTGGGGAATAAATCTAGACAAAATAATGATAGACCCTCTGTACACAGACAGACAGTTAGAGACTAATTGGTCAACAAAGTGGAACATGAAGCAGCTAGAGAGACAAATATGTTTCTTAAGAGTTTGTGGAGACTTAAAACTTTAATGTCCTTTCACACTGCTGCACTGTGACCAGCCTGACAACCACTTAAAAGTGTTCCACAAAAACATAAAGTGTCTCTAAAACCAGCTCCTGTTGCTGTGGTCCAAGTCTGTGATGACAGGCAGGTGTTTTGGTGAACTTTGGTTCAACCCACCCAGAAGTCCACAACATGTACGCTACTTTGGAAATGTTGTCTCAGGCTCAGTTATTTTTCTGGTTGTCCTTGTATGTGGTTAGCACTGTATTGTATGGCTCCAGGTATTCAGACACCAGAACTATCATCTCCTCCATTATTACTTCTTTCTGCCCCAGAATGCCCACTGCCCTCTATTAGACTTGCCAAAGTCAGGTGGCAACTGCTTCTTACTTCGACTGGCATGACTGAAACCACTTCCCCTCTGCTGCCTTTCCCTCATGAAAATGACTGGAGGTAGCAGGTTACCACACAGATGAGTAAACAGGCTTTTATTTAACTTCAACACTCTGCATGATGCTGAGTGATTCAGTCACAGAGTGACGGTCACAGTACAGCTGACTGTATCTGATAACATATTTTTGTGATCTCACAGATGTCTGCTGTCTCTCAGCAGAGATAAGTTGTGGGACAAGCTTTTAAATCAAGTATTTCCAGACTGTTGTTCAGCTTTGCTCTTCCTTTTGTCTATCTGTCTATCTGTCTATCTATCTATCTATCTATCTATCTATCTATCTATCTATCTATCTATCTATCTATCTGTCTTTCTATAGTCTGTCAGGCTGTCTGATCACAGGTGAAGGCTGTACTTCTCTGGCCTCAGCTCTGAGATCCAACCCTTCCCATCTGAGAGAGCTGGACCTGAGCTACAATCATCCAGGAGACTCAGGAGTGAAGCTTCTGTCTGCTGGACTAAAGGATCCACACTGGAGACTGGACACTCTGGGGTATGAACAGTCAGGGGAGTCATTATTTATGCAATCTGAGGCTGGATAAGCTTTTTATTTCTTTAAAATTTGTGCTAGATGTACAGATATTCAGCATCACATGATAATCTGGATTTGGAGGAAGATGATCAGACTTTGTTTGTTAGTAGAGTTACATTGTCAGAACATTTAAATGTGCTGCTCACTGCAGGACTTCAGAAAAGACGACACTGATGATGATTTCCTGGATGTTTAAACACAGTGGGCCGGAATTACTAAGATCCCAATTTGCGGGTACTAATTTGCTTGTGCAATCTAGAATTTTGCGTGTGGGGTGGAACCGCAGTTTGCGGGTGATTGACTAAGAGTGATTGCGTAAATGGCAGCAGGTGCAAACGTGTTGGAGACGCTTTATTTAAATGAGGGTTTTGCGTCTTGCACGCTGCGTCTTGCAGCAAGGTGAGTTTGAAGAGAGGAAAGTGCAAAGTGAAATTCGACCCTATGGAATTAGAGGTGTTGGTAGATGAAGCAAATAAACACTTAAACTCGCAAAATAATTGCGAGATCTCGCAAAAACAATTGCAAGATCTCGCAATTATTTTGCGAGATATTGCAAGTTTTTTCCTATGGTTTTTTCCTTTTAAAGCGATAGGTGCGTTTGAGATGAACTGGTGAGTAGACGAGATCAGGCGGTCGCAGCAGGAGGTGGAGACAAAAAGCTGCAGTCAAGTCCAACAGACAGATGGTTGATCGATCAGGAAATTAACCAGATGTTGTGATGTCAAACCGAACGTCAAAGAACGAGAGTTACACATGTAACTACGGTTCTATGAATTTTGGATGACCACCAGAGGCAGTGCTTAACACTGAATGATATCTGTCTTGCGCTTGCGCAGGTCGAGAATTTACTGTCAACAAAGTCACATGTGACCTGGGATGACATTGGACGTAGCTTATATAAGCCCACGGCATTACGGCGAATGTCCCTACAGAATCTTCTCGCCAGATTCTGAGTGACAAAGAACTCTGGCAGTCATCCAGAATTCATAGAACCGTAGTTACATACGTAACTCTTGTTCTATTTCATCCTTCCTGACTGCCAGAGGCAGTGCTTAACAATGGATGACTACTACCAACATAGTCACGAGGAATCCCACCTCACTGAGGACAGTCAGAGGGTCCCCGAAGGACAGCCACCGCCACTGGATGGGGAGCAGCAACGCTGACCCTGTTAAAACGGGCAAAGGTGCATGGAGTAGCCCAGGTGGCTGCGGCACAAATCTCACCAAGAGGCACACCCTGTAGCGCTGCCCAGGAGGTCCTTTGACCTGTATGCCTCCTCAATCACCCCAACAATCCACTTGGAAAGCCTCTGTTTGGACAGGGAATGTCCAAACAGTTCCTATGGCCTCCATGGCAGACAAACAGACTATCAGAGCGGCGGAAGCCCACCATTGCCTGTATATAATGCCTCAACGCCCTCACTGGACAGAGCAACTCCACTGAACCAGTCCCCCTACCCTGTAGGTATGAGGGGTCGTAGGCGGCCAGCTCAATGACCTGATTACAGTGAGCAGGCGTAAACCTCTTTGGGAAGAAGGACAGATTAGGCCAAAGGGCCACCCCCGTGCCATCTGAGTTCCAGCGCATACACGTCTCACTCACCAACAAGGTGTGAAGCTCTCCCACACGCTTTGCCGACGCCATGGCCAGAAGATAAGTGACCTTCGCTGACAAGAATCCCAGCTCTGCCTGCTCTTAAGAAAGCGTTTCACCAGAGTGTGAGACCCCACAGTTTGTCCACCCACTCTACCATGTTTGGCTGAAAGCCACATAGATCTTCAAGGTGGAGGCGGAAAGCTTCCTATCCAACAAGGATTGCAAGAACTGCTGTATAACCAGAACAGAGGTATTCTCAGGAACCTCTCCTTGAATGCTACACCAGTTCCACCTATTAGCGTAAAGCGCCCTGGTGGAAGGTGCTCTGGAGTCCATAATGGTCTGGACTACGGCTTGGTCACAAGCCTCTAGGAGTGGGTCAGGGCCCTCAGGGGCCATACCCATAGCTGCAGTTGCTCCGGGCCTGGATGCCAGATGTGGCCCCCCAATTATGAGAGTATATCCCGTCTCCTGGGCAGAGACCACAGAACTCCATCCAGAAGCCTGTACAACATTGGAAACCAGGGCCTTCCTGGCCAATTTGGGGCAACCAACAGGAGCCTGTGGTTGCTCCACCACACCCTGTCCAGCATTACCGCTATCAGTGGAAATGGTGGAAAGGCATAGAGGAGGCAATCTGGCCACGGGTGTGCCAGGGCATCATGTCCCAATGGACTCAATGTCTCCATCAGAGAGAACCAAAGGGGGCAGTGGGTCAAGGCCTCCAAGGCAGAAAGATCGACCTTGGCCCTCCATACCTGCACCATATTTCCTCCACCACCTCCGGGTGGAGTCTCCATTCCCCTGAGGGAGGTTTCTGATGGGAGAGAAAGTCTGCCACCACATTCCGTGGCCCCGGCAGGTACATGGCCCTGAGGCTGGCAAAGCAAGGGTAAGCCCACACAAGAGCTGCTGTATTGCAGCGATATTGTTGACCTGGTGCCCCCCTGACGATTGATATGGTAGACAGCAGACTTGTTGTCGGACCGTACAAGAACATGCTTGTCCCTCAAATACGAAAGGAATTTGCGGAGCGCCAGGTGTACAGCACAGAGCTCAAGTACATGTGCTGTGTCATCTGCTCTGCAGTCCAGAGCCCCCTCACTATTCTGTGTCACCAGACCGCCCTCCACCCCTGAAGCATCGGTCATCATGAGACAAGAGGTAATCGAACCCAGGGAGACTCCTCTGGCCAGATACACCCTGCTCCTCTATTGACATAATGCCAGGAGGCAGCGGCTGGACACCCTGACCCTCCTGGACCTGTGCAACCGTGGATCTAGATGGAGGCCATTGGTCCATACTTGGAGGGGCTGCAAGAACAGGAGGCCTAGCGGCACCAATGATGTCACGGATGTCAGCATACCCAGCAGTCTGAGAAAAAGGCCATATTTCAGTGTTTTGTTCAGCTAGAAATGGTGGAGAAGGCTGAGTATAGCCTCCATCTGCTGCAGGGAAGGGGAGACCAGCATTTGGCAGGAGTCCAGAATCAGACCAAGGAACTCTATTATCTGACTGGGTGTGAGGCAACTCTTGGCTGAATTGATGGTAAAACCCAACTGTGTCACATGACGCAGAAGAGCTGCTGTATCCTGCTCTGCTAACTCCTGCAATGGGGCCAGTGCTGCCCGCACACACCTCATGAATACCCATGGAGCGAGAGAAAGACCGAATGGGAGCACCTTGAATTGATAGGCCTTGCCCTCATAGGCGAAGTGCTATAAGCATGTGAAAATATGCGTCCTTCAAATCGATTGACATGAACCAACTGCCCTGCGTCACAGCTTGGAGCACATCTGCCATGCGCAGCATGTGGAAGGGCAACACTTTCAGCAATTTGTTGACTCCTCGTAAGTCCAGTATAGGGTGAAAGAGACCCTCCTTTTTTGGAATCAGAAAATAAACTGAGTAGAACCCACCTTGCTGTGTCTGGATCTACTCCTTCGATGGCGTCCTCCAGGAGGGTGGCTATTTCCTGCTTTAGCGCCAGCACCTTTGCGGGATCTCTGACCGTGGTCAACCTGATCCTGCTGAAAACTCTTGCTCCTGAAATACATGCGGGACCAGCTCCTGATACTCCATCACAGCCAAACACCTGCACCCCATTACCAGAGGAACTGCTGGCACGGAGCCCGACAGGAGGCTGCAAGAGACAGACACAGAAGAGGCGAAGACGTGGCGGGATACGACAGAGACTTTGGAGAAGAGCAAACAGACCACCTCTGCCCTCCATCCTCCTTTGCAACGCCCGCTCCTTGAAGAACAAAGTTGAGGAGCTTAGCGTCAACAGCAGATTCTTCCACAAGTACCGGGAGTCATGCCTGCTTGTGTTTACTGAGACGTGGCTGCGGGAGGATGTGCCCGACTCACTTGTCTCCCTGGACGGCTTCTCTCTGGTTTGCTCCGACAGGGATGATAACTCCGGCAAGAGCAAAGGCGGCGGTACCTGTGTCTATGTCAACAACAAGTGGCGCTCACAGTTTACCACCAGAGAGTTGGTCTGTAGTCCCGACATCGAGCTGGTATGTTTAAGCATGAGACCATCTTATCTTCCGTGTGAATTTAGGAACATTTTATTATACACTGTTTATGTTCCTCCCAGTGGAAATGCTGCAAGAGCAGTCACCACTATAGCAGACTGTGTTCACAGACAATTGAAACGCACTCCTGAAGCACATTGTTTTATCTTGGGTGATTTTAATCATTGTAAACTTGAGACTGTGTTACCCGATTTTTATCAGTATGTGGACTGCAATACCAGAGGTAAAAATATTCTGGACAAATGTTATGGGAATGTTAAGAATGCTTATACAGCTAAGGTTAAACCCCCTTTAGGGACCTCCAATCACAATGCTGTCCACTTGATTCCCACATATAAGTCCTTGCTTAAAAGCAGCAAACCACAGACTAAAACTGTATATATGGGATAAGGATGGCACTGAAACTCTGAGAGGATGTTTTTTCGTGTACCAACTGGGACCTCTTTCATGGCCTGGAATTAGAGGAGGCTACAGACACTATTACGGACAACAGTAATTTCTGCAAAGACGTGTTAACTCAAAAATCAATTACAGTGTATCCAAACAATAAACCTTATATTTCCAAGGAAATTAAAGAGTGCCTGGTACAGAAAAAAATAGCATTCAAGAGCGGGGACCTTATTAGTATGAGGAATACACAGAAAATACTTAATCACAAATTGTGGGCAGCTAGGAGGAAGGAGAGGGAAAAGTTTGAATCCCACTGCTCTGCTATGAACACTAAGGATCTGTGGGACTCTCTGAAAGTCATGACGAACATGGTTCCAGCTAAAAAGCACATTAATGTGATAAACAAAGGGGAAAAGGCAAATGAGTTGAATGAGTTTTTCTGCAGATTTGAAAAAAGAGACTTCTCATATGAGCAAAAAGCAGCTCTGGACTGTGTACCTGTTTCGGACTCTGTGAGCATCACCAGCGAGCATCCTGTCTAAGGACCTCATCAGGGGAAACAATGAGGGAGGCAACAGACTGCCCCATGGCAGGCATTTGGCCCAGCCCGCAACTGCTCCCTTTTGCATGGATGCCAAGGCCCTACCATCTGACGTGTAGTGAGAAAAGGATTTGGGGTCCGACCAACACTTATGCAGCTCCTCAATGTTTGGCTGGGAGGGTGACACAGAAAAAACAGCCTGCAGCGGCATCCACCTGTAGAATGCACTAGTCTGGGCTCCCACTGCCAGAGCCTCATCCAAACCCAAGCATGCCAGCGCCATACGGACCACTGGCTTAACAGTGGCTGTGGCAGCCTCTGAGCCTGCCCTGGACCCACTGCCTGACCACTGAGAAGAGGTGTTAGAAGCATGGGTGGAAGCTGCCTGCTCCCTCTCACCAGGTCTGTCCTCACAGAATTGGCTATAGGAAGCCCTGAAAGACAGAGCATCCTCATCCCATCCAGGCAGTTTCAAGTCCCGCGGCATGTAACTGCAGTTCATGCACTGACTATCAGATAGCCCTTCCCTCACGTGGGCGACACCGAGGCACTTCGGGCACTCGTCATGGCCATCAGACGCCGGGGGGGGCAGCGGAGTATTTGATGTAAAGTTGAACTGAGTCTGTGTTTGAAATGTGTTTTATAAATGCAGCTGTTTTGTCTTCATGGTGGATCTATGTGAGGGTTTATAAAGATCATTGCTGAGGAAGCTTCTGAAGGTTCATTCTGACTTTGTTTCTTCCTCCAGGGTGGATCATGGTGGAGAGCAGTGGCTGAAACCTGGTCTGAGGAAGTGTGAGTATGTGTTCACTGTGATTGATGAAAACAAGGCAGCTCATGTTCAAGTAGTTTAAACCAAAAGCTTCTGTATCTGCATTCAACAGTTTGAAAGAAGATCCAGAAAGATGAGAAGTTTTGATCTAATTAACAGTCAGTCTGTTAATGAAGCAACAAATAAACCCATCAGGTGTGTTAGATGATAAACTGGTGCTGTGTTGTGTCTCGTTCTCTCCATCAGATGCCTGTGAACTCACAGTCGACACAAACACAGTAAACACAAACCTCCAACTGTCT
>JAJHUR010075979.1:0-11258 GCA_027495735.1 Lutjanus campechanus | reverse complement strand
GGGCACCAAAAATGTCTCCTAACAGTCTGCTCTCGGCTTTAGACATGCCAAAATTGTATTTTGTAAATGATCAAAAATCCCAAGTGTATGTTCTCATATTTTCCTCATTTATCAGACACATGTAGTGCAGGGGAGAGACACATACATTCATATATATATACACACAACACTACAGTTCTTTGATTACACCGATGCACAGATCTGCTCTGGCAAACTGCTATAAATGGTGAAATTGTGCAAAACTAGGCTCTTATTTCTCTCTGATCTTTGTCTTCTGAAGCCTGAACCGAGGGCTGAGAGACTGACACAGCAGCAGCAAGAACCAATCGGCTACCTCCGCTGTCCTATAGCTGTCCAATCGGCAACTCCCCCACCCAGGCTTTCATAACCATGTTGTGTACAGTGTATTATAAATGTGTATGTTTCATACAGTGTGTGTGATACATTTTTTTTTAAAGCAGGTGGTTGATTGGTAAAGTCCCAACTTAATATTCAGTGAAGTCACTCATAATTAATCAAATCATTTATACAGATATTCTCATTAATGCAGCCATTAAACAGATGTTAAGTAGTCACATAAAATGCAAGAGGGAATACTTGTTGTAATTCAGCTGCACGGTGCATCTGGTTCATGTTGTCTCTGTCTGAAGTGCACTTAACATATTTACACTCACACATGATGATTGTCATGAATCAACAACCCAAAATCATGTCCAGACCACAAAGTTGAGAAATATTCACCTGTAGAATTGGTGCGAATCTAAGAACAGCAGAGAAAATCAGCAGTTCTTACATTTAATATAAAGATGAACATGATATATGAAATAATTAAATTTAAAGGATCAGTGTGTAGAATTTATTAGAATCAAGGGGTTAACTTGCAGATTGCAAACATTTCTCCTCACCCTCCCCTTCCAAGTGCACAGCGGCTACAGTGGCTGTGAAACTTGTGCAAAATGTACACGGTCATATCTGGAGCCAGTGTTTTGTTTGTCCATTCTGGGCTACTGTAGAAACATGGTGGTCAACATGACAGCCTTGAAAGAGGACCCGCACCCTCTGTAGGTTTCAACTACTCATTCTAAGGTAATGGGAAGACAATAATTCATATTTTCAGGTGATTATACACTAATGAAAACTTACTCATCAATGTATTCTATCAATACACCTGTGTAAAACTCACATTCTGGACCTTTTATGGGTAAAATTATTAAGCTAAAATAATATCCAGGTTGAATGCCTGAACAAAAAGTCCAGTTGCATTAAAGGAATAACTCATAGCTAATATTTCGGAAAAAAAATGCTTTGCCAATTGTCAATCAATACCCCTGTCATGCTTGTATGCTAAATATGAATTTACAGCAGTTGGTTAGCTTAATCGGCTAACCCTCCAGGCTAACATGGAAACAAGGATCGTGTCTAGAGGGGAAACCTTTGATTTGTGATACTCTTGTGCACGTTGTACAAACTAATTATGTTTTATAATGTGAAAATGCTGTGCTTACAATAGGTTTGGGGACAGAAAACACTCGGTTAGGTTGAGGGAAACGTCATGGTTTGTGTTAAAATGATCAGTCTTGTGAGATCTGTACACAGATTCCCTCTTTTGAGACGTCTACCCCTGAAACAACAGCTACTCTGCTTCTGTCCACACATGTAATAAAAATTTGTGTACTTCAGTATTTGCACAAAGGGAACAAACTATATAACATGTTAATTAGTGAACTTTAGAAGTGCTAGTAGGTGAATTTTGTTATCTTTGGACAGAGCCAGGCTAGCTGTTTCCCCTTATTTCTAGTCTTTGTGCTAAGATAAGCTAACGTCTCTTGGCTAAGGCTTAAAGGTCTCAGTGTGTAAGATTTAGGTGGGGTTTATCAGCAGGATATGGCAGAAATGGAATATTATATTCATAAGTTTGTTTTCTTTAGTGCATTTTTGTATAATCATCTTAAATATAATGAGAATTGTTGTGATTTTGTTACACTTGAATGAGATGTTTATGCTCCTCCATGGAGTCTACAGTGGCCCAGAACAGACAAACCAAACAGTACCTCTATATACAAGTCATGTTTATCCTGGCCACCGCAGGTTCTCCTACATACTTGGAAGTGCGCAGTGAGAGGGAGATGTTTGCAATCTTCAAGATCAACACTAGATGCCACTAAACCCTACATGCTGTTCCTTTAAGGGTCTAACTCCTGACTGAACTCGAGGGACCTGCATGAAGCCATTCTAAGTTTACATGAAGAGCTTTGTGCATATAAATAGAGCCTAATTTAATAAAAGTTAAATCTTTAAAAAGGCATCGTCCTCTGCTGCAGCCGAGCTCTGGATTCTCTTTGATGTTTTCCTCCGGCCTGTGTAAAAGAATTAAAACATCACATTACAGAAATGCAGGTGAATTTGAGCAGCGGGTGTCCCAGCACCTGCAGTCCTCGCTAACCTCCAGCAGGTGGAGACGTTGCTCAGCGTTTGGGCGCTGACAGTTGACGGAGGGCATTATGTAACCTCCAGATTTCCCCCCCACTGCTCTGCACAGTCACTCTGTGACCCCTCTGTGGACCGTCACGTCCTCCCACATCTCTGAGGAGGATCTGAATCTGTCAGAGTGAGACAGCAAAGACTCTACAGCTTGTCAACAAAAAAAACAGAAGATGAGTGTTTTCTGCTTGAGATGCCCATCACACCTTAACCTCAAAACAGTCGCAGCCCACCTCCGACCTCAGCAACTACTGTAATTGTCCATTTGATGCAAAGTCTGTACGGGTTTTCCAATGAGTGTCTTTCCGGGATATATTTTTTTTGCAGAATATGCTGCTAATTTTGTATCATGACAAAGTGTTTTCAGAATCAAATTAGAACATTGTGGGCTCATAACAAGATTGGACCAATTAAAACACCATAAAGGTCACTATAAACTCACCTTTGACCTCCAGTTACAGTCTATATTTGTGGGAATGTCCCTTTAATCACTTGTCCTTAAGTGTGTGTTTTTGTGTTCTTTTGTTATTAATATGATATGCAGATATCATATGAGGGCCACACCTTTCCCTCATCCGCTTGCAATATAGAGCCTACCTGGAGGATTGCTATGGCAACAGGTTGCCAGTAGCGACGGGGGTACCACTACATCTCTGCGTGTGTCTGCGGGGATGAGCGGCGGCGGCGCGTCAGGACGAGAGGAAGGGAGAGGAGAGAAAGAAAAAAAAAGGAAAACAAGCGAGCAGCAGAGGGTGAGGTCTGCCCGGCTCAGTCAGCAAAGACAGAAAAATCATCACCACAGAGTGCGTTTTTTCTGTCATGAAGTGAGGAGCCCTGCCGGACCGTCGGGACGCGTCTGCTCGCTGCTGCTGTTGTTTGTTTCGGTGAAACAGAGTCAGAAAACAGAAATCTAAGCGAGATGGAGAGCCGCCGCTGACGGAGATTCCCGAGCTCCCCTGATAACAACAGGTTAGTGTTTACAGACTCGGTCACTTTCACCTGCAGCTGACGGCGCTCACGAACACATTCACCTTCACCTTTCTCTTTTTTAACGGGTTCATTCAGTTGTCTGATTGGTGCTGTCAAGGTGCGAAACGTGCCGACAGGCGCACCGGAGAGGAAAAAAAAAGATTTTGATGCATCCACGTGTGTGCAGAGAGGAGTCCAGCTGTGTAGCTCATGTACCTGCCGGCTTCAGTGCGATGCACAGCTGGACAGAGGCAGACAGTTTCAGCCAGTAAAAGGCCTAATATGTAGATTTATACATTCATGTAAATGGCGGCTCTTCATTTCGCAGTGAAATGTTGTTGCACGTTCCTGCGTTAAGCTGCGGGTGTGTCTACCTTTGATCACAATTGGATTACATGCATGTGGACGGATCAGGCAAAAATAAACTAAACTGTATCAGTATGAGGAATCTTATTCTCATCAGCACTCTGTTGCATTCAGTGCTGAACTATGGCGTCGTATTTGTACATCAAGTAGTAATTTTGTCACGTTTGCCCCCTTTTCCTCTTTTGTTTTAATTTCTTTACATAAAAAATCTGAAACTATATAAGATTATTAAAGATAACGTTAAAATGTAAGATTTTTAATATAAATATTAGATTACATTGTTTTTTTTTAACAGCAATATATATATATTTTTTACTTGCCTGCAATTTTCATTTCATTCTTTTTATTCATCTTCATCTGTTTTTATTACTGAAATGTGTGCATGTGTTTTCTCATAAGGATTTAAAGGTGCGTTTGTCACATACATGAACAGAATGAAACCCCATGTGTTATATTCTGATAATAAGAGCATGAAAAAATCCAAGAAAAAAGACACAAACAATAATAAAAATGTACTTTTTTTTTAAACTTTAGCCTATTTGCTTGTAACAGCTCAATCTGTCTATGTCAGTATCAGCATATATGATGTCCTACACCCACACACACACACACGTATGTATATATTGACATGAAAGCTTTTTTTCAGAAGATAATGCAAATTCTTTTTAATTATACATTTATTTATCTATCTTTGACCCTTTCCTATCCTGCCTCTATTAGATCTCTCTCTCTTTCACTAGTGTTTGAAAACCACATTTGAGCTATCAGGACCTGACCGATAACTGGATTTTTGGGGTCGATGCTGATATTCGGGAGCAAAAAAAAAGGATCATATCAGTATATCAGCCGATATTCATCACACAGAATATAGCATACAGAATACAGAATATATACATAAAAACTGTTGGGGGGTTTTGTGCAGTGATCCTTCAAACATGGTGAAGACTTGAGACAAATGGAGGCAGTTTACGGTTTAACAATAAACTTTATTGTCCAAAATGACACCAGGGCACCGCGACAGTAAACTTTAACAGCTGCTTTTAATAATTATACTCAACTGTGAATTAGAAAACACAAATAGAGCAAAAATATTATATATATATTAAACCTGAGTGAAGAAAAATTATCAATATATACATTAAATGCTGTCTGTAAAGACCAAAAATAAAAAACAATCTGAATCACATTCTGTTTATGTTTTCATATCAGTGTAGAGGTGTAAGAAAATATTGATACCTTTGTGTATATTATGTTTTGTGATACAGTATTGATTCTCAAAAACACTTTACATCAGAACTTTACATGAAAAGACTTGTGCCAGTGTTTTATTTGACTCTTCCTCGCTAACGTAACAACGTAAACTGACCCGGGAAGTTTTCAGAAAAAGTTGTAGTAAGCAGCAGTAAAAAGTGGACTGTGATAAATACAAAATTTTACACATACAGGAATGTGTTCTTCATACGATGACTAGATTTCAGATTGTAAAAAAAACCTGCAATATATCACCTTGCTTATATATATTGAATTGTAACCGCTTGTATCGTGATATGTATCGTACCCCCAGATTCTAGCTAATACACAGCCCTGTACTGGCACATATACTATATTATGCCAACATATGACAACATATATGCCAATACATAGCTGTAATATATCAATATCAGGCCGATAATAGAAGTCAACCAATATACAGTATATTCATTGATATCATATTTTTTTTGTTTCCTAATATGAGCAAAAAAAGTGTTGTATTCAGGTTTGGGAGAGTTACTTTAAAAATGTATTATGATGCAGTTACTAATTATCTGTTAAAAATACAAAACAACAACGTAAACCAAGTATCACAATATTCAAGTAATGTAACTTGATGACATTCCGTTACTTTTGGATTATCTCAGTACCAAACATGGTGAAATTCTTTAGCTTAATGTAATGTTTTATTATTGTTGTTAGGTGTAGTAATTGTTTGCCATTCCTTCCTTTTCTGTGCATGAATGCACATTTTAATCCATAGTGGGTAATTCTATGCATTTAAATGTAGTTTGTTTGTTGTTGTGCGCCACTAACACTTCACAAACAAACTTCTCGTTGTTTGTTGTGAGACTTCTTCTTTCTTTTTGTCTTTTTTATGTAACTGTAATCAAATACAGTTACCTTTGTATCCAGATAACCTTAAACCTGTTACATGTAACTCCCCAAACCTGGCTGTATCGTGCTGTGTTTGTTCCTCCGTAGTGGCCGATAAACATTTAATCATACCGGACGTTTTATATTGTGAAATGATTGACAACATGCTGACATATAAAGTCCAATAATTCCCCTAACACCATTTCATTTCTCCTCCTCTGATGCACTTTGAATTCTGGCATACACACACACACACACACACACACACACACACACACACACACACGCTCGCAGCCCTGCAGGTTAAATCAACTTTTCAACATAATTGGCTTCATTTCTAAATTTGGCTCCACGTCCTTGTCACACCTACTTCCTGGTCAATTTACGGCCTGACATTGTTTCATCTCCTCACCACAGCGGCCGTTACTGACGCTGTACAGCTGGACCAAAAAAATAAATTGTGCACTTATATAACGCTGGTCAGTTTCTAAAATAAAACATCTGCATTTCTGTCACCTGGAGGCTATTTCAGCGCTACGGAAGTAATAATTTTTTTTCCTGAATCATAGCTGCTGATGATGAGAGTGCAGATAATGTGACCTTCTTCAAACGGCGGGGGGATCTCATTCTGAAATGGGAAAGCGTGTCTGTAAAGTTGTCAGGGGAAGATTAAATGTTTAGTGTATCTGTGTGTGAGACTGTCAAGAAAAGCTCCAAACTCCGAGTACTTACTCACAGAGCTGCTGATGATGTAAATGTTGTGAGTCTTTTGAAGTACATTACATAACCTGCTGACAAATAGCACAGTGGTTTCTGGCCCAAGTGCTAATACGCTGTAACCTCGTGTGTCCTTGGAGGACAAGAAGACGAGATTATGATTTGACAGTAAACGCTTATGGAAAACCAGTGGACAAAGAAAAACAGCCCCCTTTCCTTATCATTTCTCCCAGCGAGGGCAATGAATCACTGCTGTGAAATATCATTTTTGAGTTTTAAGTGTGATGGATTACAGGCTGCTGATCAGCGAGGCAGGGCTGAAGGCTGCTCCCTCTCCGTCTCTCTCCTGAGAGTTGCCTACAGAGATTTTTTTTTTTTTAAAGACAGAAAGAGACAGCTCTCCTGACCGTCTTGTCACTTCAAGCGGTCTCATAACATCCACCCACCCCTCCCAAGTGATTGTCAGTCTCTGTGACGGCTCTTCACGCTTACAGAAGCGTAACCGAAGGACACACAACCCGTAAAAAAAGATTGGAGTTTTGGGTAATGCAAACATTCTCTCAGAGGCCAATTGATAATCTGGTAATGATCTAAATTGATCTGAAAATGATACGTGGGGCCAATTAAGCAAAGTTTTTCAGCTTGGCTCAGCCACACTCCACAGCCTATATGTCTTAATTTTGGCTGTAATTCCTTTTTGGTTAGAAAAGCATTTTACTTGCCAGCAAAGCTCCTGAGATCTGGAGTCGCAGCAGATTTTTAAAATAAATTCTAAACCTCCCATTTGGAGACAAAAACAACGTTCAATTGTTAGTCGCAGTGTGCACTGTAATACTGCAGAGCTGCTTTCTGGTTCAACTTCAAGCTACTATACTGAGTCGTAATTATGTGCATTAACATATTTGTTGTATTTGGGTGTGTTTACCTCAACTTCATATCAAAATCAGGTGGTTTAAATCTGAGGGGTTGTGAGAAAATGAATGCAAAAGATGCAAGCAGAGGAAGACTGTTTCTGCAACCCAGCAGCATAACTGTATATTTTTCAGTTTTTCCTCTAATCTTTGCTGCTCTCTTGTTAATTTGTTGAAATATTTATGCTGTTTCAGGCCTTTTAAAAAATTATTCAAATGAAACAAGGGAAATAAAAAAATACTCCTCTGGTTAAACTAGCCATTAGTACTAAGCTAGTAGACATGCAGTAGGAGGCCATTTGTGCCGTGGCAAGCATAAAAACACAGTAAAACATTAAAAAAAAACGTACAATATAACATAAAGCAGCTGACGTGAAAATGTGCACGGGTTGGCTTATACATATGCAAAGTGAGAGCAAAGGGATAGTTCAACCAAACAAATGGAAATTCAATCATTATCTTCTCGCCTTCATGCCGATCGAAGGAAATAGGAAAATAGCATCTGGTGTAATCCATGTTTTCTTTTAAAAAAAAGCCCCTGAAGGTGAATAAATGATGACTGACTTTTCATTTTCAGGTGAACTGTCCCTTTAAGCTTCTCTGGAGCGGGCTATACGTATCCACCACAACCCCACATGTTCTATAAATAATATAATCACCTAGCAACATAACCATTATCAATATAATCTACATTACCATCAACAAAACATGACTCACTGCTGTAATTCCAGACGTCTGCATCACCACGTAAGATCAGCACTATAAATATACCTGTTGAATATACTGAACCTCAATATTTAAGAAAAAAGAAAAAAGCATAATTGTCACTCTCAATGTGTCATTATCCTCCTCGCCATCACTATAATCATCACCATCAATAGAGTAATGGACTTGTCAACAGCAGCTAAAGGTAACTCCTCCTGCCATTAGCACTCAAAGCTGGAATGGAGGGAATGAAGTAGGTGTTATTGCATTTCAAGTGATCACAAGCCCAAAAAAAAATTGGGAAACTTTGGTTTAGATAATTGCATCTGACTGCTCATGTTGCCGCTTTGATAGATTTTGTTTTGAACTCTGCAATTAAGTTGGTGATCAAACAGGTTTTAATGTCCAAACTACAGATATGCTACGTGAGAAAAAAAAAAATCCCCCTTTAAACATGAAAAACACCCTCAGATGTCTGAGCATTCTCACATATCTGAGGGTTTGAATAAAAGATTTTGCAAACAGAGACAAAAGCCGAACGGTCCTGCCGGCTGTTTTTGGCTCGATGAATTTACCTCCAGCTCGTTTTTATAGAACAAACAAGCCAACGGTCTTCTCCAAATTCGACGTATTTTGCCTCTCTCTCTCTCTTTTTTTTTTTGCCTTTTGCCAGAACAAATGATCCACGCAGAACGCCGCAAGCTGCTCCTCATGTTCAAATTCCCTTTTTAGCACATTTCGGTGAAAAAATAGCCATGTCTTGGGTCTGTTTTCACGAGAGACTTGTGTCCAATGCTAATGAGAACACCGAGGATACTAAACCTGACTGTCAGCTGAGCTGGCTGTCATATTGTGGGAGTAATGAGATCATAACTCTTCTAACTAGCTTAAAGATAACCAGGCAAACTAAGTTTTACATATTAGACATCTGCCTGATATGAGCTGAGAACTGAACCCAAGTTGTTGGATTTAAAGGTT
Organism: Lutjanus campechanus; assembly: GCA_027495735.1. Lineage (NCBI taxonomy): Eukaryota > Metazoa > Chordata > Actinopteri > Lutjaniformes > Lutjanidae > Lutjanus > Lutjanus campechanus. The sequence continues at coordinate 2,004 of JAJHUR010075979.1, read as the reverse complement.
TAAGTACAAGGCAGTTTCAGGCTGTATTAACCTGCCACAGGGCCACAAGACAAACATGAGCTTCTGGGCTCCTCTCAGTCAACTTTATATGGTGACAAATCATAAAAGACTTTATCTCAGGCCGCTTTTCATACAGAGCAGGTCTAGACTGAACTATTTATGATATTATTTACAGAGACTCAACAATTCCCACCATGAGCAAGCACTGAAGACAGTAGAAAAGAGGAAAAGCTCCCTTTTATAACCCTCAATTTCCCTGACTCTTTTGGGTGTAACTCATACTGGTCAACCTTCCCAGTTTGCCCTCTACCTATTTCTTCCAGGGATCAGAATGGTCCTGTATTTCTCACCTTTCCCCCCTCTTTTTATTATAACAACCTGTTTCTGACCTTGTTCAGAGTGAATAAATGAGCCCTTTATAACTCTGTAAGTCTACTGTTTCCACCCAGACAACAATACAGCCGCACCAAACCAGACTTCTTAAGAATTCCAATTTTCTAAGACAAGTTTTAAAGGAAAGGGGCATGCGTTTTGTAAAATACGCCAGATATTAGTGCGAATGTCAGTTTGTGCCAGAGATTTATGCAAATTCACGCTGGAGGGACGAATTGTTCTGTATTCTTCCTTGAGGATTCAAAAAGTAAAATTAAAAGTGCTGTTGAACTTATTTTGTTATTATCATTCTTTAAACGTCACCTGAATGCAGGAAATGAAAGTCTCTGAAACTCAATTTTTTTCTCTCCTAAAGTTGGCGAGTATCTGGTGTTGTACGTTTTTCTTACTGTCGAAGAATCCCGTTAATTGGCTCTGTAACTCCCTAAATCAGCTGGTCACTGTAGTTTTTATCAGATGTAATTCAAGCATTAGTAAGCAGTGCATTTGGGCCTTTTTTTTAAGCTGTTGATTGAACACATTTGGCATTCTAGTGAGTATTTCTGGCACCAGGATGTTGTGACTGACTGCGAAAATAAACTACAGTGTGTGTTCGCGGTAATGAAGGAACATGTCACTCAAGTGCAGCAGTGTGGCTCATTGAAGTGTTTTTAATAGTTTGTGGACAACAATAGAGCTTTCTAGCACAGAGGAACAAGTTATATCAGCCTTTGGATACACAGACACAGACACAGACTTGTGGGAAGCAGAAATTCATTGTGTGGTTTTGGTCTTTTAATGGGACTGGATGACAGTTTACAGACAAATATACAGTAGAATATCTTCTTTAAACACAAATTAATTTAGTGACACACTGTAGGAATCTGCACCATGTAGGCACAAATTAAATTTCTGACACGCAGTCCCGCTACAAGACAGATACCCAAGCTTAATATATAACAATAATACACTTTGTTTGTATAGCACTTTTCTTAACAAGGTTACAAAGTGCTGTGCAGCAGATAAAACCCGAAAAACAACAATGCAAACAAAAGAAGGATCAAACAACATAAAAACACAGAGGAATGAAACAAAGTGGGAAGATAAAATCCAGCAACATATTAAAAATTCATAAGCGCCCTCCGAAAAAGGAAAGTTTTAAGAAGGGATTTAAATGATGCTACTGTAATGACACAGCACGTCTTATTTCAATAAGTAGAACGCCTGCATGGTGCATAAGGAGTAAATAAATCCTTTATTGAATTTGGAGCAAGGCCATTTAACTCTTTAAAAGTCACTATTGAAATTTAAACGGTATTAAACGAGTCACATGTTCATTTGTGCCTGTCAAAAAATCTGACAACAAATCTAAAAATAATAACCTAGATAACAAAGCAGGACCCACATTAAGGCACTCATCACATCAGCTGATATTAAATTTCAGTGATGTGTATTCCTAAATTAATTTTCAGTTGCATTAGCATCAGATGAAACAGCTTCAGGGTTTCTGGGGCCCTGCAACAGTTTCCAGTTTCATCCGGTTGGTTTGTGTTCATGCCTCCTTCATGTAACCTTGTCTGAGAGGAGAAAATCATTTCTTCTCATGCGTGACAATCTTTAAAGGGATCGTTC
>JAJHUR010075973.1:0-22650 GCA_027495735.1 Lutjanus campechanus | reverse complement strand
TGTTGCCTCTCCTCTGTTTACTCCTGCTCTTTGTCCTCTCCACGGGTGATCACATAACTGTCGTAGTCAAGGTTACCAACGGCGACATTCAAAGAGTGGTTTGTAAACATCTGATTTACCTGTACACTCTTACAAATAAAAGTGCTAATTAGAACCATAAAGGGACCTTTGGCTTTGCTCCATAGGAGAACCCTTTTTGGTTCCTAGGTTCTACCAGGAACCCTTTCAGAGAGTTCTACCTAGAACCCAACATAAAGGGTTATACCTAGAACCATCTGTGAAAAGCTTCACCCAGAACCCCTCACGAGAGGTTCTACAGAGAATGTAATGGTGTAATGGTTCCATCCAGAACGCTCTGTGCGGTTTCTATCTAGAACCATTCCACCATTATCTAGAACCCACCTAGACCAAAAGTCCTGGTTCTACCAAGAACCTTTCTATATTCCAAAGGTTTTATCTAGAACCCATCCAGGGGGTTCTATTTAGGACCTTTTTTATATCCCAGGGCTTTATCTAGAACACACTCATGAATTCTATAGAGAACCTTTTAATATTCAAAGGGCTTTGCCTAGAACCCACCCAAGGGGCTCTACTGAGAACCCTTTTATATTCCAAGGCTTTACCCAACAAAGGCTTCTACTCAGAACCTTTTATGTTCTAATGGTTTTATCTAGACCAAACTTAGGAGGTTCTACCCAGAACCCTTTTATATTCCATGGGTATTTTTAGAATTCACCCAGGGGGCTCTACCGTGAATCCTTGTATAGTACAAAGAACCCTCGATGAAAGAGTTCTTCAAGGACATCAACAATCCTTGAAGAACTCTTTCTTACCAAAAAGGTTTTTTTTGGCTGAAAAGGGTTCCTAATGCAACCTTTAGTCTTACAAAGAACCCTAACTTTAAAAAAAAAGGCTTCTTCAGGCTTCTTCCGGGTAGAACCTCTGCCCTTCAGGAAGAACCCTTTTGGAACTCTTATTTCTAAGAGTGTGTGCCAACAGGTAAAGGTTTATTGCACTTTTTCTCTGTCTTTTTAAACCCACAGCTGTGTGATGAGCAGAGCTGTCAGACTCACACAGAGGGATCACACAAGCTATTACATCTACAGACAAATACAGAGCTGCCTTTTGCCATTCAATTAGCTCATCAGAACGGAGAGATAAGTGCGGTTATGTATCATTGTCATATATTCCACTCTGGCCTCTTTGTGCACTCTTTCATCTATGCTTTGCCTGCCTGTTTCTGTCTTCCTCCTGATGTACCACCCTCCTCCTCCTCCTCCTCCTCCTCCTCCTCCTCTGCCTGTTCCTCTCCTCTTGTTTTTCCTGTCTACTGAACAGAGACATGTTGATATGAGGCCCGCTCGCACGGCCACAAGGGAACAAGTCTCTGGTGCTTTTGATCAGCTGCAAGATCAGACATGTCCACAGCTCCCCCGTGTACACTCCAGTGACTGATCATGCAGTATAATGGGCAGGCACAGACAACCAAAGATGCACACCCACACATGTTCTCTCTGTAGATCATATAAGCACTGGCACACACACACACACACACACACACACACATAAACACACCCAATGCAGAGGGCCTGTGGTCCATGTGTTGGCTCTACTCACAGTGGGGTGGCTTGTTTGCTGGACACAAGGGAACGAAAGAGAGATGGTGTGTGTGATTTCCCCTTTCTTGCCCTTTTTTTTTGCCTTTGACAGTAAGATGGATGATTGCAATCACAGGAGCCATCAGTGAGACAGAGTGGAGGTCTATGGGGCAGTGAGACACAGCCATGGGAAACCAGCCGTCAGATTACTGCACCGCGCTGCCATGGGAACACTGCGCTGTTTATTTGTCTGGGGGTTTTGTTGTTTCATATGCATTTTTGCTCTCCTTTTGATGTACACGACATGAAAGCTTCCTCATGAAATATGTGTAGGCCGAGTGAGAGGGACGGAGAAGGAGAGCGTTTACGTTTCACAACACAGAAAGCCTACTGTAAGTCAATCTGTCTCCTCAAACCAGTACAAATGTGACAGATTTCATAGTGATTAGACTGGTCTCTTTGATCCCTTGAGAGAGTGAGAGGCAGACTTTTCACTCCCCAGTCAACGGATGTTTTTAAGAGAAACATCTGTTGCTGTACAAATGAGATTACTGTGTCTCTAGCCAGGGGCCATGTAGGTTATGAATGGCACTGTTACTGAGGAGGGGGTCTGGCAGCAGAGGGCTGAGAAGGATCTTTGTAATAAGCTGTAGCTGGTAGTTAAAGGGTTTAAATCAAATTAAATTGCCTCAGATTCTGGGTATTCATCAACACTCACCTTCAACTTCTTCACTGCTATCGCCACCGCCCGTACCTTTGAATCACATATCTCATATTGATACATCCAATATTTCACCTTGTTGCCAGGCAACAACTCACCTCATCCTCTGTAAACTTGTCAGCCTGTGACATGAGGTGATATTTTATCCTGCAGGAGAGGAACAGGAGGAAAGAATTACTGTTTCCATCTCTTTGACTTTGGATTAACTGTGATCTGTATTTCACTGAATAAGATGCTTTATCTGTGTGCTGGAACTTTGGTAGTGATTTACGTTTGGGTTTTTTTTGTGTGTGTGTGTTCTATAAACTGATACATCCTCTTTTTACACCGTGTAATGTGACCTGTATCAGTTTTACAAGCGGCACATCTGTTTACCTCCTGTCAACAGTAACACTACCTTCACCTATAAACATGATTTTTCATCCTTAAGTTAGTTACTTCACTTTTCCCAGTTAGCTCGGTACATATTAGGTGTTTTCGGACCAAACAGTTCTGCAGACTCTTTGAAGAGGAACTTCCCACTGGGGAGTTCCCTGAGAACTACACTTTTTTCTGTTGGCATTCGCACTGCCAACGGGAACCTTAAAGTGACGCGAGAGGAGTGGCGTTGGTAGAGCAACGTCGCCTCTGCGTGACGTGCAAGAACAACCGTTACTACGAAAACAATTAAACAAGATGGAGGATGCTGTGTTCAGAGCTGTGTGTTGTGGGTTTTATGATTATAAGATTTTGAAAGGAGATGTGCGAGTTTAGATTATGCCATTGAAAGAGTGAGAAGATGAAGAGCGAAAAGGCCTAAATTAATTTGGCAGTTGGCAGCACTACATATTCTTCATATTGAGGCGGAGAGAAGACAGCGCTGCAGACAGGTAATTAAAGTGGGTCATTAAATTTAACATTAGGTTACTGTAATGTTACATTACCAGAAACTATTTTCTTTGTATGCTGTTAAGTGTATAAGGAACCTCTTACCTTCTCCATGGTCAGTCCATTTGTCTGTGTTTTGTTCCATTTTTAAATAATTATGAGCTTTAATACTGTAACAGAGATACAAAGGTATCAGACAACATGAACTCACAATATCTTCCTTTTCCACCCCACTCTTCTACAGTGTCCTCCTCTTTATGCTCCTTTAATAAATTGGCAGGCTGTGCATTAATATTTTTACCTTTCCTCCTCTCCAGTCTAGTTGGCCTGAGAAAATGTCTTTGTGCACTCTTTGTGTCTGTTAATGTTTTACTTGACACTTGCTAGCTTCTGGGTTTTTTTTTAAAGCTAACACAAGCAAGTGGTTGGTAGAGGAAGAATAAGAGTAATGTGAAACTGTGATATCAAGCAGCCCCCTCTGTTGGCCAAAACAAGCACAATGCAATTGAGAGGTTTTCTTGCAAGAAGTAAGTCTGTTTTTAACGAAGACATTTCTGGGGACAGCTTCATGGGACGTCTGGTCACCCAATGATAATCACCTGCAGTATCTTAGGTAACCGTCAGCAATGTTAGCTAGCTAGCATTGTCCTCTTCATCCATTCTCGACAGAAACAAAAACGTTTTGGATCGTCTTTCTATTGTTCCAACAATCACCAACTCTGGTTTGGTTGACATAAACTCTTAATTCACCGCATTAGACATGAAAATATTCTTTGCACCCCATTTCTTCCTGCTGCCTCTCTAATGTCCGACCTTGTTTCACTGATATTTTATCATAATTAAGGTTTTATTTCGACTAAACCAGAGTTGGTGATTGATTGATTGTTTTTAAACATTTGCTGCACGTTCTGCCTGCTGTTAGAATCCTTTCAAGTGAAATACAGCCACACCTTAGACCGTTTAGCTATGCATTTTAATTGCATTTAAGGCAGGTACTAGCTAATGATAGGCTAACACCCCTGCTGCCAGAGCCATGAAGAGAGAGTGCTGCCGTAATGTTAACTAAGGATGGCACATGTTGATGCTTCTGCTGTCTGTAACATCCACAGCACAGGACAACTATGTCAAAAGACAGCTCAAGTGGCACTGAAATGTGAGGCACTGAAATCTGTCTTGCCAGTCAGTCCGGTAGTCAACCCAACGTTACTATATTGTTGACAAGAAGTAAACAGATGTGCAGCTCGTAAAACTGATGTATGTCACTCTACAATGTGCAAATAGAGGATAGTTATCTGAGTGATGAATTCCTGTGAGAGGCATCACAAGCCTCAGAGTAATTTCTGCTGTGTCTGTGCAGAACAGTGAAGAAAATCACACACTCACTCCTCCCCCTGAGGACTCCTGTTCCTTCTGGGTCAAAGACCTTGAAGGCGCTGAGAATCGTCTCCTGTGGGTCAGTTGCTGACAAAACACAGGTAACGCCGCAAGTAACAACTGCTCATCTGTGTAGACATGATGCACGCTGCACTGACTCACTTTCACATGATACCTTATGCGTCACGACTGCCTTTTTTTTTCAGTTCTTTTATTGGCAAACGCTAAAATTTAACATTTTGATGTTGTTGTTGTTGATGTTGATTTTTATGCAGCGATTCCTTTAATTCAAGACAAGATTTTCCTTTGGGAGAGAAAAAATAGATAAAAGCAACATTAAACTTGACTGAAACTAAGCATGAATAAATGATCAAGTTCACTCAAAACAATAACACAAGCCAAACTAAAAACAAATATTTAAATATTAAAGGTCTACTGTGCAAGATTTAGGGAAGAATATGGTAGGGATGGAATTTAATATGTCTCATACTGATACATGGTGGTGTTTGTATGAGATGCTGCCAGAAAGCCTTTTTAACATGCGGCTAAGTACCTCACATGACGTAAGTGAAGCAAGTCGAAAGTCGTATGACGCATGTGATGTTGTACTTAAAACTTTCAATAACAATTTCGTTTCAGATGGGAAATGAACCCCAGTCCTCTGAATGAAAGTATTGTTTGTGTGATCCATCCATCCACCCCACGTCCTCCATACACTCTTTATGCTACATCGAAAGCCCAGTTCGTCTCTTTCAGCAGCTAAAGGGTACCTTGTGCATCTGTACGAGTCAACAAAGGGTGTGACAAAATGTTGGTATTTGATAACCTGGTGATGAGAATGGGCTATTTTTCTAATTCTATTTTTCTAATCTAAAACCTCACCTCTAGATGCCACTAAATCCCACACACTGGACCTTTAATTTCAGATTAAGGTTCCCAGTCAGAGCCAAGTTGCAGTTGCAGTGTAAAATTGTAAACACCAAACTACTAACATTAGATATAATTAATCTATGATTATTATTCATTTTTGCATGAGTGTGACTTCATTCTCAGCACTGCACACATGAAAAATGTTAATACAAAACTGATAATAGATTAAATATAACTTGCAAATACATTAAAGTAAAAAGAATGTGAAACTTTGAAAACACTGGAACTCACCATTACCAACATTAAGCTGACCTGCCATTAAACACATCATACTTCTTAACATATGATTGATGGGGGGAAATTGCATCAGGATGTAGGATGAAAATGACATTAATAAGTAAATGTGAGATGTAGAAATAAATAACTGATGTTCTGAAATAGAGCATGCTGTGTGCAAATGAGAAAAAAAATCCAAATCTGTGCCTTTATAACTAAAACTAACAAATGCTCTGTTCTGATCCATGATGGTGAACGCCTGCCAGCTGAGGACAGTCACACAGGTTACCAGAGGAGGCAGTGCAGCTCCACAGAGCAAGAGGGGACAGGGAGAGAGTCCTACATGTACTGTACACACACACACACACACACACACACACACACACACACACACACACACACACACACACACACACACACACACACACACACATCAGATTCACCATAGCATCTGTCCTCTGACCTCTTTGAACTCCTGGATCTGGTTCTGCTCACACACAGACGATGTTGGAGCCTCCTTCTTCATGTCCTTTTTGAGCGCCTGTAACAGAACAGACGGATGAGAGAGGAGGTCCGTGGTTGTTCCCTTGAGTCAGAAAAACAGAGGTGGGAACCAGCCTCAGTCAGCAGAAACACACACACACACACACACACACACACACACACACACACACACACACACACACACACACATAAAATTTGTCTTCTCAGCATTAAGAAAGGAAGAGGTGGCTGTTTTTTCCATTCACAAACAGTCTGATCTTGATGAGATACCACATGATATTCAGTATCAGTTACACTGTAACTGACCAGAAATGCACGATGAGCACAATATTTGCACGTTAGTGAGTACAATAATATTACAGGCATTATACGACACGGCCTCACACAGTAACAGAAACTCCTTCAACTTTTCCAATCTTATAAATAAGTCATTTATTACATATCAAAGGTCAAGAAAGTAAAGAAATCCAAGTGGGGGGAAGTATTGAATAATACTGAAATCTGTGCAGCCACAGTTCCCATTGCTGTCCATGTTCAAAAATTGATTTATACATGTCTTCTTCTTCTGATATCCACACAGGATACAGTGCAGTGCGTGTGTAAAAGGAAATTCTTAACCCTTTACATGCATAACTGGGTAAAAATGACCTAATGTGTTCATTTTCTTTCAAAATCTTTGTAATGAAAAGTTTTCATTTTCCAGGCATTCCTCAAAAAACTTAAATAAGTGATATTTAAACAAATGTTTGCTTTAAATTTGTTTTAATCACTGTCAACAAATGTGGAGTAGTGCCAATTTATGTTGCCTTGTACACAAGTATACTAATACAGTGATGTTGATTTAAATTATTATTTTAAAAAAATGCTTCCAGGGTATGATTAAGAAACACCTTTGAATCACCACTCGGATCTCTCAGAACTTTTTATTGTTATCGAAGATGTTAGGATCGTATTTAGGAGATTTTAAAAACTCTCCCTTCATATGATTCCTTAAAACTTTTTTTCTCTCATTCAGAACATAACAAGAACACAAAATCCGTTGAGTTTATGTTGTAATGTGTGTGAAGTTGACCCACATTTTTAGGTGAAATGTCTGGACAATAAACCTGCTAGATATCCAGCACAGCCTCTTATCAATGTGTGCATCTTCTTGCAGTCTTCTTTGTGATCCACTGAAGAAACAGTAAGAGGCGTGTCCTTTTATTTACTACTGGGTCAACTGTCCAGCATGATGTATGCTGCTTCCTATGCTGGAAAGGTATGGCGTGCCATTTGGAAGACACTCTGAATGAAGACATACAGTACATGTTACAATATAGTATAAACATAATGAGTGAATATGATTTTACTCACAGTAAGTAGATATGCTAATATTTTCCTCATGTGCGTGAGTGGGATTATGACAGGGTGGGGGTGGGGGGTTAGGGTTAAGGGGTCTGGCTGACGTCAGTGGTTTGAGCAGCTGTTGAGGAGTCAGCTCATTATGAGGGAGAAACATTACTCGCTGCCCCTGTGCCTGCAGGAAACGTCTCATTTGACAGTATAAAGTGTTAATTCTGTGTCAGGGCACTAACACAGAGGTGTAAATTTAAATGATCCACATCACAGCTTCTGATTCCAATCACGTGACTCCTGGTGCTTTTTTTGAACACAGGCACACATGTTCACCTCCTCCTACTACTTTTTTTCTGCCTTATTGCTTTTATTAAACTTTTTGATGTCAAGGACCCCCACAACAGATGTATATTAGACCAACGAATTGGAGAGAGTGTTTTTAGATGTATTTTTAGGAAGATAAAGTTTTCATAGTCAGTCAGTGATCAAACTAAGATCGCTATAAATTACAACCAATCAAAACAGCCAACCTCTTTTATTCCCTTGTTGTTCCAACTTCCAAAAATTGTGATTAAAGTTAAAATATTTTTTCCTTTTGCTGAGGATACGCTACAACCTAAGGACCCCTGTTTGTCCCTGAATCTCTGTTTGACAACCACTGGCCCAACCTATACAATATTTATATGTGGTGTATCATAGGAGAGTGAAAACAAGAGTAAAATGGGCATGGCTGTGTAAACATACTGAAAATCTGCAGGATATATGTAAATACCAGGAGCAAAAATCTGATACCAACTGTAGAGGGGACAATTACATGAACTTTGGGAGGCAGAGGATCAAACCATTGTGAGGAAAATGTAAAGGGGGTGTACTTTCTATATTGCCTGCCAGAATCATACACATACACACATTCTCTCTAAATACATTTAGTCTTCGACCCTAAAATAATTGAACAACTGTCCTAAATCATATGTTTTTGATATGACTGATGACCACTTTTCAAAACAAGCCCTGATCTCCATTTTAATACATAAAAGTCGCCAACAACTAACTGAAGATTTAGGGAAACTGCATTGTGGCCTTCTGCAATTTTCAAATAACAGGAGGCACAATATTTGTTAAAGGAAAAATGTGTGTCAAAACATCATTTTAAATAAAATTTTGTGTTGCTGCGGATGACCTGGCCTACACGTCATATTCTACAGACTGAATAAAACATCTTTGTTTTGTGCAGATCCCTGAAAAAACTCACACCATAATCATTATCTCAATGAAACTTAGAATAACAATGTAATTATATAATTCTCTCTAATATCGTACTTGCGCTATAAGTCAAAATAATTGCAATTAGATATTTTTTTCAAACTATTTAATATTATCCCTATCCTTATCATATGTCAATAAGTTATATAGTATCATACAACTAATGTTGCATAATGCCAAAGTTTAAATGAGGTATTTTATTGTTGACCTAGAAACATTGTTTACTGTGATGAATCATCTCAAGCAGGTATTGTCTCTGTGATTATCTTATTGTAATGCAATCAGCTGAAATCAGCAGCTGCCTCAAAACACATCAAACAGTATACAAGAGAAAATAATAATAATAGTATGCTTTTCAAAACAGGGAGGACAGACAGGTTGTCTATGTGCGCGTTAAGTCAAATGTGAGGCAAATGTGTGATTTTGGGCCAAAAAGTACAAATAAAACAAACTTGTCATACAGCACGCAAAAACACCATGAAATGATGAAATAAGAGTTCATACATAACTTTGTAAAAAATAGTTTTACTCTGAGGGTGTTAATACTCTTCAAACAGGCAGCAGTACAGGAACAACTTCATTCAAGCAAAAATAGGCCAAAAATCTTCATTCTGAATTATCATATACAGCAGGTACTTCATTAAAATCATAAATTAAATAAAAATCTCCCAAACATTCATAGTCTATGATAAATAGATTTCTGTTGTAAACTTTAAAAAGGTCATCACGTGATCAGTGAGTCTCTGAGGTTTCCCATCAGTTCAGTCAGCAGCTGGAGGTAATACAGATGTTTTTCACGAGTAAAACCAGCGTGTCAGGTCTTTGACCACATCAGTCCTGCCTCTGGTCCTCCTCACCGCCCTGCAGGCAGTGCAGTAGTGTTCAGTCCAGAAGGAGGGCTGGTACACACTGTAGCGCCCTCTCCAGTCCAGGTGCCGCCTCAGCTGAGCCGGGTTTTGCCTCAGCATCAGCAGGTAGCGCGCCAGTCCTCGCACCGTGGGGAAGTCGTCCACGTGGATGAAGGACTCGGGGGGCAGGAAGCGCTCGTAGTTCTGCCTGGACGGACCCAGGACCACCGGGATGGCCCCGGCCAGCACCGCGTTCCACAGCTTCTCTGTGATGTAGTCAGTGTACTGCGAGTTCTCCAGCGCAAGGTAGAACTGGTACCGTCTGAGCAGCCGTACCACGCTTCCCCCGCCGCTGTCCTCCGGTAGTGGCTGGCCTGCATGCCCGAACACATCCACCTGCGCAGAGATGGGCACAAGTATAACAAAAAATGTCTTTTTAAAGTGAATAAATTAAAAAATGATCCGTGCCGCAGCGCATCATTCACAATGTTAGTTCGTAGAAAAAAGTCATTTTGTGCTACTGTGCGCTACATGACTTGTAATTACTTGGATTGGCCACTATGTCAAATTGGTTTCAAAGCCTGGTTCACTTCCTGGAGGCTTGATCTACACTGAAACAATGAGCTCTCCTAATTTCCCACATCACTGATTTGTCCAGTCAGGATATCTTGGAGGTGGGAGGCTGTGAATTCAGGGGTGCATGCTGGGTGGTTTCTAACCTGACAGGCCAGATGGTTTATTACACAGAACCATCTGAGAAGTCGTCCTTAGAAACTTTGGAAAAGGGCAGACACATTTGAAGAAACACTTGGCAGGAGATTGGATGAACCATCTACCTATCATGTTTAACACGGGATAACTTCAACCAATCAGATCAAACTCTTGCCGAGGCCAGTCAGAAGAAGAGCAAAAACATTTTCCATCAAGAAACGCTTTCAGGGCCGTTCTTTGTTTTTCTTTCGATGAAGAAATACTCTCCAGTTGCTGCTGCTATTACAGTATCTACGCTAACCTCCTCAGGAGCCCCCATTTTTTTGTTCAAGAGGAGTTGCTTTCATGGACGCTTCTCGCTGCTGTCACACCTAAAACCACGTCCAAAGTTGCCAATAGTAGGACACTGTCATAGTAGGATGCCGATTGGCTGCACCACTTTTGGTGCTGAGACAAACAGATAACTTGAAGCCTGGCAAGATGGATTCTCATATGATCTTGCTGATCCAGCTGCCTCGTGAGGTAAGGTGGTTTCTAGATGTAAGTATATTTTCCATGTTCAGAGCAAACGTGTTTGCTAAAAGCTCTTTTCTTCTGTTGGATTTTAGTGTCAGTCAGTCAGCTTGGCTCAGCTGCAACATCTGATCATATCTTGACTACATACTTTTATTTTTGGGTAAATTTGCACCAAACACCAAAGCAGATTCTTTTCTCAAGCTACTGGTCACAACGAACACACATATAGTCTACAGGACATGTCACGTGATTCACTTGCATTTAACCAATGACTGTGATAAGGATAATTGTTGTACAGTTTGTTTGTTTGTTATTACTACAGTTTAAACCTGTGAGATAAAATGTTTCTTATTTGAGAATAAAATGACTTATTTAATAATATACAATTCCTGTCCAGCAAAATACAAATTACAGAATACTAAAAAGCAATTAAATGTTTATTTTAAATAGGCGTGGTTTTACATTAGGCAAAGGTCAGCAATTCCCTCAGGCCCCAAGCTACCAAGGGCCCCATAAAACAGCTCATAAACTTATGGTTAAGAAAATCTTTTCTTTTTTCTTTTCTCTAATGCTATAATTACGTCTTTCTAAAACCCAATAAACTCTATACACTAAAATGGCACAAGACTGTTTAATTCATGAGTGTCTGAATAAATAGTAAGTTATAAAACTAAACTTTTGATGGAGTGCTGAGGATGAATTAAGCAGTCTCACAGCCTGAGGGAAGAAGATGCTCTGTAGTAGATACTTCTGTATCTCTTGCCAGACAGCAGCAGGGTGAACCGGTTGTAGCTGGGGTGGGTATTGTCTTTCAGTATCCTACTGCTTCCTCCTTTTTTCAGCCCAGCTGGAGTAGCTTCACTTCATTTTTTTGTACACCACACCAAGCTCTTTGTTTCCCTTAGTTAAGCCATTCTCAAACTTAAAAATGCCAAGGCCCAATTTGAAATCTGAAAATCTTTTGGGGTCCACCCAAACCTTTAATCACAACTCTGATCAGAACAGACAAGACATGAGATATAAGATATGTTCTGCTGTTAATGTGACAGGTCACACCTGTTAAATTAGGTCATATAAATGAAAAAAAAAACAACCCATAAACACTTAATTTGAATCCTTTTAAAACAAAGGATTCAAATAGTTCTGATTACTTTTTAAAAAATTAATAATTAATATTTCATGGTAATTTCAAATGTATAAAATCGAAATTTAAAAACATTTTACTTATTTATTTTTTTATGACCTCTCAAGGCCCACCTGCAGGGCCTTAAAACCTGGGAAATCACTGCACTAGTTGGATACTTTCTTCCTGAATCATTTCCACATATGCATTAAGATTAAATAGTCCAAATTAGTGGGGAGGCCCTGAGACACTCATGAATAATGCATTCTGATGCCATTTTTGTGTATGAATTTTTAGAAAAGCATAATTAATTAGTGAAAAGTTAAAAAAAAAAAAAAAAAACTGTCTTAACCATAAGTTTAGGAGCAGTTCTATGGGGCCCTTGGTAACTTGGAGCCCTTACCATTATTTGCCTTTGACCCCAGAATGACTTAATCCGCCCCTGATTTTAAATAGATTTTATTGGATTAGTGATCACCTGGATGTACCGGCGGAGCTGGTAGTACAGGGCCACCCGTGCATGAGACTCTGACCAGTTGCTGATGACCCAGGCCGCGAGGCGGGGCCGGTGCAGGTGTGAGCGCGAGGGTGCGCGGAGCGGCTGCGCAGAGCGTTTCTGTAGCCCTTTGGGTTTGTGTTGACGAGGGACCAGGTACCCGTACGGCAGGAAGATGTCAGAGTCTGTCCGGTAAGTCAGGGTCAAGTTAAAAACCCCCTCAAACCGCCACAGTCTGGGTGTGTGCGCGGGAGACTCGTAGTTCATCCAGATCCACTTCTGCGCAGGTGGCCGCGGGTCAGGTGGCAGCTCCGCGGCGCCGGTGGAGACCTCCCGGTGGTGCACGATCACTGCGTCAGCCTGCCCGTACGCGCGCACGTCATCGGTCACCGTGCACCCGCTGATCTGATAGCGCGCAGAGCAGTCTGGGAGTTTACGGTACCGACCAAAGGGGTGAGTCCAAATGAGTATCGTCACCGGGCGGTCCTCCCTAGAGACAAACGGGTCCAGGTTCAGCGGCTCCGGCAGGTGGAGCAGGCAGACTCCCAGGAGCAACACGAAGCCGACGGTGGCGGCGCACACAGAGGTGCAGCTCCTCCTGAGGACAAGAAGACAACATTTCTCCCTCTGGGACAAACCGGAGCGTCTGTCTGCTCTGTGAGCTGCTGCTCTCCACTCAAACTCAACTCCCATCGACTCCCCTCAGACAACAGGAACACAAACCTCTCACTGGAGCACTTTGTCCACCTCTCTTCCTCTATAATTAAACTTTGTTTAGTCCATTGCAGCCCGTCGACACACCTCAATGCCCTAGTTATAAAATCAGGTGACATAAGGAGTGCCGATAACGTCAGTCAGGTGTGACTGATTGGTCTCGCCAGTGCATTGTCCCCTGACCTCCTACATGTCCTCCACAAAGGCTGTCCTACTCCTGCTCCAAACAGTAACAAACATTTGCAGCAGTGCTGCTGTGAGCTCAAACATTTCGACGTGGCAGTGCTGCTCCGGGTTGGTTCCTGTTACCGCTGAATGGGGCTTTTGTGCGGCCTGCTGGCCTCCAAGACACTTTTAGGTTGGGTAAACACTTTGGCTCAGGGCGGGTGTCCTGCTTATGGAGCAAGCAGAGGCGGATCTACAGAGAAATATATATGTATATGTGGGGTGGCATAGACTTTAAAGGTATAATACGCAACGTTTTATTTAGAAACATTGTATATGCTCATATAAACATAATTCCTTTCAATCATCATTTATGACCCACTAGAAGTGTGATGGTGGCTGCAGAGATCCTGCCCCCTGCTTGTATTTCCTTATTTTCTCATTATTTTGCAGTGGTCAGGATGATTTACTAACCCAGAACCTTAGTACTTGACGTCCTACTATCTTTCTTGTGCTTTTAAAAAATCATGCTGATTCTCCCTTTAAGGTATAGCTGCCCAAAATGGGGCTCAGGGGCCAAAGTTGACCCCCTGAGGTTTGATTTGGCCCACCACATGTTTCTAGCAAAAAAACAGGAATAGTTGTTCATTCTGTTTTTAGTGAGACAAAATAAAGTCAAAATTCTCTGCATTTCAACTTTATTCTCGGAATGAAAATTTAAAATCAAAAACATAATTTCTCATTTTTTATCTCATGCTTGGCTCTAATACTTGTTCCTAGCTTTTGGCCCTTCACCCACCATTAAGTTTTAATTTTGGCCGTCCAAGGGAATAGTTTTGGCACCCCGGCTTTAAGCGATGACAAAAATATTCAGATTAAACAGTCACATATATCAACATTTTCTTGGTAAAAGATTTTAACTTAAAAAATATTGGAAATATCTAAAAGTGGCATTAGCATTCAATAAATTGTTTTATTTCCAAATCTTCAGATGTTTTTCCAAATACATGTCTTTTTTTCATTGAACATAAGTCCATCACTTAATAAATGTGCAGAATTGATCATTAAATTATGTTATTTTATGCTTTTTAACACATAATTTTAAATTTAATCTAAATCAACGTGTTAAATCTGACAGACTAGATAGACAGACAGACAGACAGACAGACGGATAGATAGATAGATAGATATTGAATTGAATTGGCAATATAGAAAACTGGTGGCCAATAAACTGTAAAAAAAAACAACTTTATTCACATCATACAAAACAAGGCAGGGACCAAATATACAAATGTTGAAGACATAAAATCAAACAACAGTGGTGTAAATGATACTGCAGCAAACAGCAGTCATACTGAAAAGTGATGCCTGTGACCTGAAGAGGTTTATTTCACAATAATGACCTGCTAACCGTACATTATCCCTCTTATTACACGGTTACTTAAAAAAAAAAAATCCATGATTTGGCACAAACTGTTATTTATCCTGGGGGGTATTATGCGCTCACTTCCGTGTGTGTGTGAGTGAGTGTGTGTACTACCAGGAACTTTAATATTTTGTTGAGTTTGGAGGCCCCTGTGGACAAAATGCAGTTGCATTTCCACCGTAATAACCACAAAATATAACATTAAAAATAAAATTATCTAAATAAAAATCTCATCCTTATTCCTTTCAACTGGCTAACGTGCTACTCACTGTAACTTCACTTGGGAAAATGTAAACACGGGTCTGTTTTTTTCTGATTTCACAGAGAATCCAACCTGGTGGCAGGCATTTAGAATAACTATATAGAAACTAAATAGAATCATATAGTAATAACTCATACTGAGGCATCAGCTCCTTGTAGTTGTTTTAAACTGGGTTTCTTTGACATAAGTCAAAGTGTATGATATATATAAAAAGAGAAAGACTGTGTCCTTTAAATCATCCTTATATTTTGGTCCCTTTATGTTGTCACATTTTTAATCCAACAAATTTACATCTCCAACTTTCAGAGAAGGCAGAAAAGGTGTGAACAATGAAAACTTCATACTACTGTGTATCAGGCCAGCGAACTCAGTGTTTCTACAGGTCCTTCAAAACTGATCGAATTATGAAGTTAATGTTACTTTTATAAAGTTGCATAAACTACAGTGTTTTGGGGAAAAAATTGTACTCATCACATGAAACCAACATTGAACCAATAACCTCTAATGCAAACTGTGCATGCATCTTTTTTTTTTTTTGCTTGCCAGTATGGATAAGAAATAGGTAATGAAATTGCCTTCATAATGGTCTTTAAAACGTCTTCAGAAGTCTTAAATTTAAAGGTAGAATCAGTAGGATTTGTCTGAGCTGTTTGTAAATGCAACAGAAAGATAGTTTACAGTTGAGTCTTATTTCCATGACATCAAGTACAGACATTTTGGTAAAGTGTCCCAAGCACAGCAAAACAATGAGAAATAAAGAAAGACAAACACCACCACACAGCCATAGTGGATCACAAGTGATGATTGAAAGGGGTTATTTAAGTCTACTTATTTTTATTTTATTTAGACAAATGTTGCATATTATGCCTTTCACGTGTTTAAACCTGCAGAAACGCTGTAATCCTATGAAATTAATTAGAAAATAATCCCTCAGACTTTACGTGTCGACGAAAGAAAACTTTTTGTACTTGTCAAGTTAATGAAGCATGAAAGAGGGCTCCCAGTCTTTTATTTGTCCCTCTGTAAACGCTACATGTATCATTCACCACTAGGTGTCTCCCTACACAAGCACAAAGCTGCCCTGTGAAGCGTCCTGTGTAGTGTAGTGTGACATTGGGATTTTTCTCTAAACATGCATGTTTAATTTGGCCAATGAATAAACATTTCAGCTTGAAATTAGTCAGGCAGCAGTGCAAGTTTGAAAAGGTTTGTGTTGAATGTTTTATTAGATGTGACCCAGCATTGCAACACCCTCAAACCAGAAATCTAAATAAATGAACTTTTAATTTGGTGATCTAACCTAAACAAATTTTTAAACAAACACAAGCCCTCAGACAGTGACACATTACTCTCTGCGTCAAAGGCTCAGCCGTCCAGGTCACACATACGCATTCTGATCAGAACTGATGAAAAAATGATGAGGCGACGGGGTTGGAAATCCTGCTCTGTGTGTTGTGTCTGATCTCTGGTGGGCAGGAAAAACACGGCGTGACTGGGACAACATTATTCCTCCCCACAGACACAGAGTATGTCATGAAGTCTGAGTGTGAGCGGAAAAAAAATGGCAGACAAGGAGGAGTGGGAGGAGATGAAGCAAGAAGCATGTGTGCGTCTCCTCCGCTGGGTCCTCCTCCTTCCTGTTACATCCATTCACTTTTCTTCACCGTGGAGCAAAAAAAAAAGAAAAGATGCGTGTTTGTGTGCGTGCGTGCATGTGTGTGTGACTAGTTATCCCCATAAGAGGTTTTGTATTCTTTCTGCATTATTTATCCTCCCTTTCATCTGAACAGTTCTATTTTCAGACGATCATTTAATGTCCTGCCTGGGGTTATCTTGAGTTGGGAAGAAGAGCACAGCAAACTCATGAGTTATGGATACGTGCTGAGGCTCAACATTATAAACACATGTATGTCTTTCCTCAGAAAGAGCAGAGGTGACTGAGGTCAGGACATGACACATAGGAATGAGTTTTCTTTGTTTTCTTTCAGCTCAGTCTTGTTTATTTTAATCCTTTTTTTAGGCAGCACGGAACTATGCAAATGTTGCTGGAAATGTGCTATAATTAAAGTTGCACTGATTGGTGATATGGTGACATTTTGTTCAGCTCAAATTACAGCCAGGCTGATACACAAAGCTTGGCATTTATGTTTGCTTCATTTTCTCCTCTTTTCTGTCTCGCTAGAAAAGAATTTTTTGTCATCAAGCCCTTTCATTTGCTGTTGCTGCAGACCTTGAAATCTCCACGGAGGGATAAATATCGCATCTTTCTCTGCTGTTCAAACATCACTGCAGCAACTGCAGGGCCACATGTGTACATGACGCAGTGGTGGAAGAAGCACTCAGATCTTTTAATTGAGAAAAAGTAGTAATACCACAGTGTAAAAATACTCAGTTTCAAGTAAAAGTCCTGCATTCAAAATCAGGTCTGCACAGTTAATAGAAATATTATTGAAATTGTAATATGGCCCATAAAATTTTTTGATGAAGGAAAATGTGTGACAGAACTGCATTATAATGAAGTACTGTGGTGCTGCAGAGACGCCTTCAGATGTAGGTTTGTTTGGTACAAACCCCAACAAATGTCACCTCATCATGACTTTTTCATGAGTTTTTTTCAGTGTCAATGAAAATTACAATATAAAAAATTGCTAAATTTCTACGTTGAAATATACCAGTACCAAAAGTGTTAATCATGTAAAGTGTCCCATTTCAGAATAATATGTATTATATTACAGGATTATAATTAGTGATGCATTCATGTGTTGATCTCTTTCATGTTGCAGCTGGTAAAGCTGGAGCTCATTCCAACTACTTTTTACACTCCTGATTAATTTATAATAATACTAGGTCTGCAACTATTGATTATTTTCATTATCACTTAATCTGTTGACCATTTTTTTGATCCAGTTATTTGATCCATGAAAAAGGAATATCTTATAAAATGGCAGAAAATGGGGAAAGTGTTCATCACTGTTTCACAAACGTCACGTCAAATGTCTTGTTTTGTCCACAACCCAAAGATATTCTGTTTATTGTCATAGGTGACTAAAGAAACCAGCAAATATTTATGTTTGTGAAGCTAAAAATCAGAGAATTTGGACATTTTTTCTTAAAAAATAATGTCTTAAGAAGACCAATCGATTATCAAAGTAGTTGGCAATTTATTTAATATCAACTTATAATTGCAGGTCTAAATAATACATCATGCTTTATTAGATGATTTATGTTAGGTATTAATAATCCTAATCTAGAGTAAAAATTACAAATGTAGTGAAGTACGAGTAAAAGAAATAAATATTTGTTTTAACTTAAAAAAGTTAGTGTCCTTGCTGCCTTAAAATTTGGACTGAATTTGAAAAGTAATTTTGTGATGATTTAAAGCAAATTCATTTTTGGAGTCAAATAAACTAAATATTAATTCAGTTGTACTTGAGGAAACATGTTCAATAAGTTTAAACTGTTAAGTAAAACCAACAGCTCTTCAGTTACACAGATTACAAATGATTTCCTTTTTGTCAGTTTTTGAGTTCTTCACTTCACACAATGAACTTACTGTACAGCCTCAGCTACAAATGTTGGAGCTACTTTGTCACAGCATCGACACAAAGACAACATGTGAAACTGCTCACAGTGAATTGATTAAATTTAGGGGGTGAATTCAATACTAACCTTCATCATGGTTCACACTGTTTTCATTATTGTGAAAATAAACAAACATAATTTATATTAAAGTTTATTAGAGAAAAACAGAATGTTTTCATCAAATATGTTTTTTTCAAACTATAAAAAAGAAGGGCAAACTATACAAATAATCATTTTCCTCTAGATTTGAATACAAAAATGATTGAATGCAGGAATCTTTTGACTAGAGAAGTTTCAATACTACTTGGTACTGGGTCTTTTCGATTACATGCAATCTATATGACAGTCAGATTGCAAAATTGCATTTTTACCATTACATATTTGTTTTTGTTGTTAAAATAAGGCACTTTTGACACTTTTCTCGTGACAGCCAGTGCTCTATTAATTAAAGAAAAGCAGGTCTGACACAGGGGCTTTCATAGGACCTGGTGGGAGAATAAAAGAACCTTTTTTCATTTTGAGATGTTTAAAACGGGGAGAGAATATTTGTGGAACTCAATTTTTTTTTGCGTTTGTGACCATTTTGTTGTATAAGGTGCAATATTTTCAATGTTAGATTTTGAAGTAATCCGAAAGTAACACAAAAGTATTCAGATTAGGCTACTTTTTTTGTTATCCAAAAGATTACTTTAGTAATTACAAAAATTGACACGTGATTTGTATTCAGTGCGTGGATGCAACAAACACAGGCAGGAGGGGCAGAAAAACTGACACAAGGGGCTTCTCAGGTCATTTTGTATGGACAACTACTTTTTTGTTATCCAAAAGAAAAATTGCCATGTAATTTGTATTCAGTAACTGACTACATTTCAAAGTAATCTGACCAACCCTCATGACAAGTTAAATACACTTTAAAAAAAAGATGTATTTTGCAGGCTTTACACATTTTCTCTTGTTTTGTACATTTTCCAAGCCCATGTTTACTTGTAGCTTCCTGTTTGTCACTAGTAATACCACTGTCTGTCTATCTGTATGTGTTTGTGTGTGCGTGTGTGTGAATCATACCAGCACACAGAGAAGCATTCAGTTTTTGATGGGACCCCCAGGTCTTCACTCATCTTCCCTATTGATTTTCTCTTGCTTTCCTTTTTGCACTCCCAGGGGACGGGATGTCTCAATTGGTCCCGGCCGGTGAAGGAGAGTGTGAGCGATAGACAAACAGATAGGAGATGAGGGAAAGAAGAGAGAGAACAAGAAATAAAAACAAACAAACAAAAAAAAAAAAAAGAAGAGAAAGAACGTCAAGGAGGAAGCGTCAGGCAGGCAGGAGGGGCCTGCAAGCTCCCTGATCACAGAGGCCCTCACTGACCCCTGACCTTGATCATGACCTCAGAGGTTACCGCATAGGTCAGAGGTTGTGTGAAAGTGCCACTGCGGCGATTCACTCCACTGCTGGGTGATGATGATCTTATGCAGCCTCCCCAGCCTGTCTGACATGATCAGTGTTGCTCTCTGCCTGCGGCTCCCAAGGGCCACACATCCATCTCTAACCCGGCCACACAAGGCCCAGCTAAAAGCACCTTGCAGGCAGAGTCAATGAGCAGGAGGAAAAAGGGACACAAACAGAGAAAAGTGGGAAAGCTAAAGGACAGAAAGGCTGTTTTATTTCATACCCTTTAGCTCTGTCGGGGTAGAAGATCTGCTTGTGTAATGCAACTGACACAAAGAATGTGTGTTTTTTCTCTATATTTAAACTTTAACCAAATGTACATGAACTGATGAGGCTTTTTAGAGGCTAAATCTGTGGGCCCCAACATGTTCCTTCTGCTGTCCTTGTCAAGAACAATTTACGTTGTTTTTTCCTCCTCTCTAATTTTACCATAGAGTGTAATAAAAAGACACGAGAGGAGAAAAAAAAAACCCTCTCAAGTCATTCATGCCAGACTTGCATGAGCGTCTGGAGCAGGAACATGATAATTTGTAGGTGGATTGATAACTCAGACTCTTACTTGTTACGACTTACACTGTGTACCCCCTACTGCTTCAAAGTAATCCAGAGCCTAGTGAAGCTGCAGTCAAATCCTTATGGAGATACTGTGGGCTGAAATTCAGAGAGTCTGAAAAGACGAGAGCCTTGCAGTACAAATTCAACTGATTTGTAATGTCCACGACGACGCTTGCATTCAGATAATTTTACCAGAATAAATTAATACATTACTGAATTTAGTTTTGCATTAAAGTGTGGAGGGACTATGAACAAAAATTGTATTCAATGACAGGGTTCATATGAGTGCTGGAAATCCTGGAAAACTATTGAATATTAATGTTGTGTTTCCAAGGTTTGATTTTCAAGGTTTGTGGTTGGATTTTGAATTAGGTGCTTTAAACTGATTGAAACTGTAATTGCATTACTTTCAGAATAAACCACTACCTGATTGAATAGTTTGCTTTTTAAATTAAAATAAATAAATTAGATATTGGCACGGCTAGGTTGTAGGATGCCAAGTCTACTCACAGGGGACACGTTGTGAAACATAAACCTTGTTGTGTTTGCCTTTAATTTGTCATCCTTCTATCATGAAACATAAGTTTGGATGTTTGTTGCATAGCAACATCTGATTTGATGTGATGACGAGGTGAAATAATAATTTTGGGGGTATGTATATAAATATGTGACTTACCACAGCTGTAAGGTGCCGGGGAAGCTTAAAAATGCACCTTAAATATTCTTGAAAAGTGCCTAAATTTCACTTATGAAAAGGTCTAGGAATCCTGTAGAGCTTTGAGTGAAGCAAAGATCTCTGTGTGCACAGATATGCTCACATAATTTACCTGTACCCATAGGAAAAGGCAGGTTTAATGGTCTCCCTGAAAATATATATAATACTTGTTTTGTTATTTGTTTTAGATGAGACAGGGTGGCATACAGCCCAATAAAACCATGATAATGTATAAATCTTTCCCTTTTTTAGTCTAATGAAGTACACATATATTCTGAAAACATTCACAATTAATGAACTATAAGTGCAATTCAACAATGTCTCGGTTTTTCCACATTCAGTCAGTCAACTGTCTTTATGTGCATTACAATTTACAAATCACGGTGGATTTACAAACACACAAAACATTTATTTATCTTGGAAATGAGCAACAATATAGTATTTTTCTTCTTTATGATTTGAAAGTCTTGTCAAGATTTAGAACTTTTTAAATTTTTCCACACATTTCCACTCCTGTGTAGTAACGCTGGCATCACCACACAACATAAATGAAGAAGAAGGTTACGTTATCTGCTGCCACCAATCTTGTTTTAAGATAGAAGTCTGATAAGCAGATTATTTTGTACTGAAGCATCTGATTGACAATATTGTGTTCAATGTTCAATATGTTTAAATATAATCATAAGAAGTATTCATTGCTTTCTTCAGAGGACATCATTCTGGTCCAGAAAGAAATGACTGCTCTGCATTTTTTTCACATTGTGCAAAGTCCTCCAGTGGGACGGATTGGACCCTTTGCGGCTGATTCTGGCCTGTGGTACCAGAACCAGCTGTACACCGACACCCCTGATCTACGATGAAGTCCATTTCATGTTTTATTGTTCAGTGTGTGATTATTTAAAGGCTGCACTTTTTAGCAAAATGTCTATTTTTCCAATGCTTCTTTTAGATGGTTGATTAGAAGAAAATGTGTGTCAACATTTACAATGAGGTTAGAAATCATAGACTTAATGCTTAACTAATGCATGACTCATGATGATCTAATGGATAAAATAATCCAGGATGTATCATGACTTCCTGTTGCTCAAAACTAACAAATGATCATGTTGACTTTATGTGATACGTGTCACATCATCAGTTAAGGAATGTTAACGCACATTATATTTTTTGCATCTGACAATCACTTTAAATTAAAATTAAATCTGATGACTAGTTTGATTAAAAACAAAGCTTCATATTTGTATGAGAACCATAGTGTTCTGCTTTTAGAGAGGCTGAG
>JAJHUR010075972.1:0-14277 GCA_027495735.1 Lutjanus campechanus | reverse complement strand
CTAGTCCTCTCAGCAGTCCTCTTTCTGCTGACCGTTTCTGTGCAAAGCTAACTGAAGTCACCTTTTCTCAGTGGTCGGGTCTCCCTCGCCGTCTGTTTTGTCTTGTTACGTCATTTTAGTTTTGTTGTGTATTTTATGTTATTTTTTCTTTCATGTCGTTTTTGTCTTGTTTACACCATCTTCATCTTGCTACGTCTTTTACATCATTTTCAACACTCTCATCTTGTTACGTCTCTTAGGTCGCTTTCGGCATTTTCCTCTTTTTACATCTTTTACGTCGTCTTGATGTTGTTACATCTTTTTTGTTGCAGTTTTTGTCTTGTTAGGTCTTGTTATATATGTTGTGTCTCATTATGTCTTTTTAGTTGTTTTCGTTTTTTACATTGTGTTCGTCTTGATACGATATTTTCATCTTGTTATGTCGTTTTTTGTCTTTTTAAGTCTTTAATGTTGTTTTCATTTTGTTATGTCTGTTGTGTACGTACAGGTACAGGTGTACACACCTGCTCATCATCAGCAATCAGCTCACCTGTCCGGCATCAGTCATCACCTCTGCAACAAAATTCCAGCTCAACCGCCAGTCCTCACTGAATCATTTCAACTTGACCACCTTCACACATTTAGTGATGGCCAGGACACAGTCGTCGTCCCCCCCCCCCCAAAAAAAAAGTCCAGGAAGCTCAGATTTGGTCTCCTGAGACCATAAAGTCCTCCAAACATCTCACAGTTTGCTGCAGGCCTTGTGGCAAACTCCAGCAAAGACATTTCTTTGAATAATTTTGTTTTATCAGTCAGTGAAGTTCCTGTCCCACAGTTCCAGCGTGCACAGTTTGTCCCCCGCTCAATCTTGTAAGAGTGTGAATTCAAAGCTGCTGTGGGCGTCTTGGTGGCCTCCCTCACGGCTGCCCTCCACACCAGGATCCTCAGCCTGTTCTGGGAAGATTAACAGTTGTTCAGTGTTCTCTGTAGCTCTTTAAAAAGTCTTTACTCTTGAAAATGTCCTTATATTAGTAGTGCTTCCCACTATCCTTATCTTTTCCAAATATATTTGAAATGCTTTTTTTTTATATCTCAGCACCAGCAGCAGCTGTGGCCGGATATTTGCAGGTAATATCTCCAGAATGGCTTGAGGGAATTTCTTCAAATTCAGCACAAACACCCACTCGAACTCCAGGATGAACTGATAAGATTATGGTGGTAAGTATTAGAGTATTAATGAACTGATCTGTCAGGACATAGTGTAAACACAAACCAAAAAGAGCTATCCCAAGTAAATTACTTAATTCACAAACATCACAACATAAATTTGGTCAAGAAAATGTGCTCATACCAAAGATACATCATCTCACAGTGTATAAACTCACAGGTGATGTCTCCTCAGGGGCTATGAATGAAGGATGGAAAGGATGAAAACATCGGCTTCACTGAAGCACACCTGCCATTTTCAGGTTACTTAGACAAACTTCCTGTCAAACAGGAAATACAAAGCCAATGCTCAAACACTGCACTACAGTAAATAACCCGCAGGAGTCACTAACGAACACTGAATAAGCGGCAGGGCCAGAACGATCAGACTATGACCAAATCACTGCCGTGCTCATATTCAGTACAACAACACTCCCTCTTGTGTGATATTGCACTTTCCATTAGTGTATACTTGCCTGAAAATAAGAATCATTGTGTTTTCTTTACTTTCAAATGAGCCCTTTATAAATACAGAGGAAGCGAGTCCTGTTTCATTGAGTCCGCCATGTTGCACCACCGTGTTTCTACAGTAGCAAAGACCAGACAAACCAAACACTGGCTCTTTAGAGGGTTTTTTTGCATTTTTTGCGAGTTTCGTGGCCACCATATGTTCTCGCTAGGAAAGGGACAATGGGTGAGGTGTTTGCAATCTGCATCCTCACTGCTAGTTGCCACAAAATTCTTCACACTGGTCCTTTATGTGTTACAGCTAATCATTATCTTAATAATTACATATTCCTATTCCAGATTTATACTATACATAAGTATACTATACTCTTGAAAATATTGAAGTCTTTGTTCTTAACTCTTTCAACCATGAACACAAGGACACTCAGTTCATCGTCTCTGTCAGTTTTCTGGGAATTTGGAGGTTTTAGCAACCTTACAAAAGTTTACATTGCACAATTAAACGTACTACAAATTGTAGTAAAGTTTTCACAAAAAAGTTTTTAACTGTAGCCGTTTTAAAAAGTTGCACATGGTGAGTGTTTAATAGACTGTTTCCAGCCTATTTATTGACTAATTTTAGGCCATTAAATAAAAGGATTCAGTGTTTGTCCACTGGTTTATTCGTGACAGCATTTAGAGCTTAATTACAGTAAACAGATTAAAATGTAAAACTGAATAATGTGAAAAATCTAAATATTAAGGAATAAAAAAACTTTTTTGGTGTCTATTGTAAATTTTCTTATTGGGAGGTACAGTTACCCGACCCAGTGCAGGACTCTAAACTGAGCTAACTAGCTAATGGCAGCTACAATTAGCAGCAGTTATTGGTTACTCTGGTGATATACTGCCCCCTATATGTTTGGGGTATGAATTGGTCGATTCTTATGTACTGCACCTTTAACAAATTGTAGATTTTTAAAAAATCACTTTTAACATTTACTTGCCAAACAGTATCATAAAGCTATAAATCAACTGGGATTCCATGTTGTAAAACCATCATGTGTTATAGTCAGTGTGTGCAAATAACTTTATTTACAACTGTAAACAACAAGTTTAGGCTACTACTAATTTACTGCTATTAAAACCATATCTCTGGTACATACAGTATAATATTTTTATTTAATCATCAAGAACACATTGAGATTCAAAGAACAGCTTGAGTATCTTCATCTTCATCATCATCTTCACAGAGAAACCTGAGCACACTTTAAAGTTGACAGGACAGGATCATTATAACCCTGTCGAAATATTACAGGAACAGAATGTTGAAGACAGTAAACAAAAACATCATAAAGTTCAATAAGGTCAGTATAAACCCTCATTTGAATATTATAGGATATAACAAGGACAATGAGAGGTACCACAGTCTAAAGAAAAGAGGAACAGTACAGCAGGTTTAATACAAACACACTCCTCAGTACCACAGACATACACTGAGCCTCTACAGCAGCACCACAGTAACATGAGTGCGCTGTCTGTCCCTGTAGGGGTGTTGTTTGGTTGTTGTGAGGCTGTAAACAGGTTTATTTGACGTGACTGCACAGTAACACGCCTGCTTCTATAACTGACTGATGTTGGTGTCCTCCCTGTAGGCGAAGCAGCTGGGGAAGATGCCGATACTTCCCGCACAGTGTCCCTCCAGCCACTCCTCATTAACTGTGAGAGAGCGTGAGACAAAAACATAAAGAGGCAGTGAGACTCGCATCGGAACAGAGGATGAAGCGGTGTGAGAACAGAACACTGTTCATGATTCCGCTGACGGTTCATTCAGTGTGAGGTCAACCTGCAGGGCCTCACCTTCGCTCAGGATGTCGATGGTGTCTCCTTCACTGAACTCCAGGTCTTCTGGGCCCTGAGCAGCATAGTCATACAGCGCCACCATCTGGTAGAGCATGGAACGGTTGGCCAGGGGGTCCTCTGTCTGAAGTGTAATAACACAGTCAAGGGACATTTGTTTAGCATGTCTCCTACAGGAGAAAGATGGAGGCCAGACTACAGCAGAATAACACCATCTTTTATGACGTCATGTGTTTCTAAGACTTTTAGGACTGCAACTCTGATAGTCCTCTCAAAGGAGCCATTTTTGGCCAAAAGAAGAAAGAAAAATCAGACCAGAGCTGCTAAATTCTCAGTGACATTCCTTTTTATGGATTTGGCCTCCATAGCAAGCCTAGGGAGACTCAAGGCTAGCGGAAAAATGTAGAGGAAAAGACGCAAAAATCATAGATTTAGACTATGAGGCAAATTTTACTTGACAAATTATGAAAATATTTTTGGTATACACTGTAAAAAGGAAAAAATTCAAGGCAACCTCTAATATAATTATAATAATTATTATCATAATATATTTTTTGAGTTTTGAGCCTGACTCAAACTCTTAAGTTTTGTAAAGGTTTTATCAACTATAAATGCCTTTGAGTTTTAGAAACCCCCTGGAAAACTGTATTTCAGAAATTGCAGAGTATAACCTCACTGAAGTGAGAGTAAATATTGATTAATAATTTAATACTTTCAATTGCAACCGTTAAATTTTCAAGCACCCAAATAATGACAAATCACAAATTTTGAAAAATTAAGTTTCTTCAAGTTCATCTAAATAAGAGAAGTAAATTATATAAACAAAAGATCATAGGTCTGTAAAACTTGTTTGTTTCAAAGGTTGAGAGTTTGAGTTTGATTGAACGTTTTATAACTGCAGAATCACTTTAAGCCTACAACAATGATGAAAATCAAAATGTAAAAATCCATTTCCATATTGTTTTTTTTTGACAAAGTCACAGGGAGCCACTGGAGAAGGGCAAAAGAGCCACACTTCCCTCTGGAGCAGCAGCTTGCAGACCCTTCGTGTACACGGATGACTTGTTGGATCAAAACGCTGATCTGTCATGAACATACACAAAATTAAAACATCCCTCTTCAACCACTTTATTAAAGAAGTCAACAAAATGCTGCTTTCCTGCCTTCAAATGGAACTTGCGGGAAGTCGTGAGCACGACTTGTGAACTTGGCACTTTCAGACAATTTCCACTTATGAGGTCGTGATAACCACATGAGAGGGGCGTTCATATTAATTCTTCTCATGAATACAGTAAGTGTGACCCTATTTGAAACAACAAATAATCAGGAACAGTGACACTGCCTTGTCTAAAGTCAGCACCACCAATATGGCCGACCTCTGAATTGAGTTTACTGCCCCAGAATTTTTTAACAAATTGTTGGTCTGTTCATTTTATTATTATTTTAGAAAATGAAACACATGACAATACAATCCTGCAACACATCACTTTGCTGGCAGCTGTAATGCAAACCATACAAATATATCTCCAGTATAAACTAAAAGGTGGGAGTAAATTCAGAGAACCTTAAGGTGATCTTAAAGTTGAAAACACTGGTTACAGAAATGAAAACATTCCTCGTGGTCTCTTTGGCACAGCAAGTATTGTGATTGTGTAATAAGGTGGCATAGGGGTCTTTTCAATTTGATGCGCTACCTGCCGAGCAGGGGCATGTCTAGATTTGGAATAGGTGGGCCATATGAGGGCACAGGCTCAGTGGAAGGCTTGGCCAGCAGTGGTGGAAGAAGTATGCAGATCCTTTACTGAAACCACACTGTGAAAATACTCCACTACAAGAAAAAATCCTGCATTCAAACCCTTACTGAAGTCAAAGTAAGCAAGTAAAAGGCAACTGCTTATATCAGATGTGTTTGGATGCATTAATTGATCTAATTATAACTCATTTATAAACTGTTGGGTAGTTTAATCTACATTAATGCGTCATATTCTATAAGATCATCATATGTTTTCATGTTGTCAGAAAAACAGCCCTGTTTTCGGCTTTGTGATGATTTTCCAGCTGATCCAAGAGTTTATTTAGTTTAAGAAGTAGGAGAATTTTCTCAACAGATAATAATAAACCCCATCATTCAGTTTACCACAAACCACTAAAATCAAACAAATTTGGTTTCCACTGGACAGGAAGGGTATGGAACGTTTGGCCAGGGGGTCTTCTGTCTGAAGTATAATAGCACAGTGAAGGGACATCTTTCTCTCTTTTAAGTCTGATAGTCCTCTCAAAAGAGCCATTTTTGGGTCTGGCATCCATACCAAGCCTCAGGAGACTCAAAACTAGCTGCAAAATTGTAAAAAAATGTAGCCTATGAGGCACATTTTAGTTGACGAAATATGAAATGTTTTTTGGTGTACACTGTAAGAAGGAAAAAGGTGAGAAACTCAAAATTTCAAGGCAACTTATAGGTTATATACCTTTCTATACCTATAACTTATAGAAAGGTATAAAAAGTTGTGATCTGCAGCGGCTCTATGCCCCCCTCAGTTTGGGAAACACTGCTCTAGATCAGACACCCCATCTTTGTACCACTGTTACTATCAAAATTCAGCGCAGCTTTAAGGTTTGTCCACACTAAGAACAACAACTGTAACAATAACGATGCAAACATTCACTCTGATGAACTTGAACCTTAACGCTCTATAAACACTGGCTCCATGCACACTGTGTGCTCCAGGAAAATGGATATTGATGAGCTGTGCAGAGAAACAAAAAGAAAAAACAGAAAGATATGGTTCACGAAATTCCTCAAAAATGATTAGTTAGGAGTATCTAACACTCTGTTACAAGAGTTGTCATCTTTTGAAGAAAAATTTTATTCATACTTCCGTATGAGTCAGAATCAGTTTGATGGTATCCTCAAGTGGACATCAGTGAGGACTAAACGAACTTCAGAGATCCCATCAGCACCAAAGACAGTTTGGCACTATGTCTGCATGTTAAAGGCATAATATGCAACAATTTCCCATGCACAATGCATAGACTCATATGAACAAAATCCCTTTCGATCATCACATGTGACCCACTAGAAGTGTGTGGTGGTGGTGGCTGTATTTGCAAAGAACCTGTTGTCTGCCTGTATTTCCTTATTTTTCTCATTTCTTCTGCTGTGCTCAGGACGTTTAATGAACCCAAAACTTCAGTATCTGACATCCTGAGATGTTCTGGTGTGTTTACAAACTGGTCGGACAAATCC
This sequence comes from Lutjanus campechanus, assembly GCA_027495735.1. Lineage (NCBI taxonomy): Eukaryota > Metazoa > Chordata > Actinopteri > Lutjaniformes > Lutjanidae > Lutjanus > Lutjanus campechanus. The sequence goes on along the minus strand of JAJHUR010075972.1, from coordinate 7,538 downwards.
TACTGATTCTACCTTTAAATTACATTTATTTTTTTAATGTGTAATTTGCAGCCTAACATTACATTATTTAAGCATTTAATACTTTAAGTTGTAGGCTACACCCTGTAAATTAGTATGGATTTTGATTGGATCTCAGTGTTTCTATCATTTATAAAATTGCTCTGAAAGTGATCCAGGCAACATCATTCAACATTGTCATTATACTTGTGTGGACTGTGGACGATTTTTAAAACGATACATTAGAATAAGTTATCACTCTTGGCGTGGACGCCCCTTTAAGGGCAAATGCAACCCCGTCCAGACACATCCCTGTAACCTTGCAACTGATGCCTAATATCAATCCTTGATGTGTGTGTAATGCAGCTGTGGGTTTAAATCCTCACCTGGCACCACAGGGTGGCTCTGCCGGCCTCAGCCACCTCCTGCACGGTGTGGCCTGGCTCCTCCTCCCCAGCCAGAGGTATCAGCACCCGCGCGCCGTGCTGTTTATGTCTGATGAGAGAGAGGGAGGGGGAGCGGTGAGTGGTGAGGGGGAGCGGTGGCAGGGGAATAGATGGGAAATTGAGGGCATTGTGGGGGCAAACATGGGTAGAAAGAGGATAGGAAAAAAATAACAACACAGATGATTACGTGCATCGAAGCGAGGCTCTGATGCTTCTTATTTGTTGCTGTCAGCTCCTACTTTCATTTGGACAGCGAGACAAATGAACTGATCATGTTGTTATCAGTCCTTAGATGTTATGTATTGTTTTTGTGATGATGCTGTGTTAATCCTATTCTGCTGCTTATTGTTGCTTTCATGGACTTCATTCTTGTCTGTGGAGCTGCAGCCTCAGTGTCTTACATCTCGGAACAGATATTGGACCCACAGGGTGTAGTGGACAAAGAGGAGCATATTTTTAGAAATGAAGCATCACTTGTTGAAATTCAAGGAGACAGAAGTGGGTTGGCAGGCCTGTGGTTACCTGAGGCGCAGCTGAGACGCCGGCTGGCCCAATTTCTCCGCAATTTGCTCCTTCAGTTCATGGTACGGCGTGTCCAGAGGGACGGACAGAGCCACGGTGTATGTGTAGTGGACCTTCACCACCACAGAGCTCGCCTCTGCTCCCTGAGCTGAGTTGGCATACTGGAGACAAGGAGCAGGGACATGTTAAAGATAAATTCAAACACAGCTTTGATTTAAACATTAAACACTGATCTGGTCCAGTCAGTGTGAATCCTTTTTAAATGATTATGTAGGAATAATACTGTTACTAGTATTACAAGTGCCAGTATTACTCCTCCCTACTTGTAGAACTAATAGCAACAGTAGTGCTAATATAGTGGCAGTAGTCTGATTTTTGGTGCTAGAAGTAACTTTGGATATTTTACTTTTGACAGGGCCTGCACAAATGTTTTTGGGGCCCTAAATTTTCCAACTCTGATCCACCCCCAATTCTTTATTCTTTATTTGGATCCCCATTAACTTCCAGAAGGTGGTCGCTAGTCTTCCTGGGGTCCACTCACAAAACAACATTAAAAATACATCCATTTAAAATTACAGAATATCAATGAGATGATGTAATTCAATATCAACCCAAAGTTAAAACAAAAAGAGCAAAAAACAAAAGAAACAAACAAAAACAAACAAAAAAACAAATTGTCACAAACTCACTGCACCAAGTAAAGAAAATAAAATTCAACAAAATTGTTCCAGAACTGCCATAACAAAATTTACATGTGATTCATCAATTTGAGTTTTAGTGACTTCTTGAAGGAATATTGATTTTTAATCTGTCTAATGCTGGTAGGGAGCATATTCCAAACTGAGACCCCTTGATAAAGAACAGTTCTCATCATAAAATTTGTTCGTGGACCTGGTGCCACCAGGAGACCAGTGCTTACTTGACGTGTCACACACCGACGGCAGAAACCACTATATACTAGTTTATCACCAAAGAACTGAGGTATATTTTTCAAGATGACAGTATGCATGAATAATAAAAGACTGGATATTACACATCAGCACACTGTAAATGGAACACTGTAAAAAAAAAAAAAGATAAATAAATAAAAAGCTGATACAAATTTTAAGACAACTTACTACAATAAATTTCTGAGTTTTGAGTCTTATTTTTTTTAAATAAACTTCAAAAAAAAAAAAAGTTTGACAACCTATAATCTCTAGTTGAGAAAAGTTACTTTTCTTCCTTAGATAAACTTGAATCTTTTAGGAAGTTTTAGTAACTTCAAATATTTACCATGTTTCACTGTCACTTCAGTGAGCTCCTGCGATACTTTTTGAAATACAATTTCTGGTGTTTTCTAAAACTCAAAGATTTAAGTTTATCTACAAGGAAAAATTAATTATCTCAACAAAAGACAAGCAGTTAGAACTTTTTTCAAAACTTTGTGTTGTTAGTTTTCCAGAAAGGTACCAGTTTTAAAGGGATGCTAATTTCCAGATAAACAAAAAATATGATGATTACCATAGTTTTCTCTTGTAAAGTGCTGGTCTCGCAATACAACACAATCGGAGATCTCGCTGCCTATCAATCATCTGGGGATTTGTAAATGCAAGGTCCTAACTGCTCTCACCATGTTCTCCTTAGTGGTAAGGCATGTCATCACCCCAACTTTACATTCAGCAGTGCAGTTTTTTTTTTTAATTCTCCAGTTGCCTCCATATTTAACAACAAAAGCTGTGACTGTCCTTGGTATCTATTGAGGGAAGCATTTACAGACTGACTTGTGAGTCTCTTTGACTGCAAAAAGGGAGGGTCCTGGTGGCCTAGAGGTTTAATATGCACACCATGGAACTGCATTATCCCCAGTTCAAGTCCACCTTTGTTGTGTGCTTTCCCTCTCTCACAGCTCATTGTCATTCCTATGTCGCCAAGTACAGACGTTTTGTCACGGCCCTCTGTGACTCATGCACATGCACACAGTACTAATAGCAGCTGTATGAGGCACACCGGGCTTTCAACGTAGAATAAAGACCAAGAAAGTCTGCATATGGAGGAGGTGGGGTGGGCTTTTTGCCTTTATTATATAGGACAGCTGAAGAGTAGACAGGAAATGGGGTGAAGAGAGGAGGGATGACATGCAGCAAAGGGACATAGGCAGGAACCGAACCAGCGGCCACTGTTTAGGACTGACAATCTACCAACTGAGCTACAGGGCCACCCCACAAAAATATATTTTTAAAATGTTCATGAACATGATGATAATACTGTGGGGGGAAAAAAATTAAACTATCAGCCTACAACAATTCACATTTGTAAAAAGCACGCCCAGGGTCATGAAAAAAAAACATGCACAGATTGAGAGATTATAATCTGAGCCTCTCTGTTCTTTGATTTGATAGCTGGTCTGGTGGTACATGCATGTTAACACATATGAGTCCCTCTCTGTTCTTGTGTCCACTGTCACCATGGTGGCCTGGTAAGCAGGTTTCTCATATTACAGCTAAACAGAACATTGGAATATAATTGAGGTGAGATAGAATGGTATGGTATAGTAGTAGTAGTAGTAGTAGTAATTGATTTCACTGGTCGAGACACACCTGTGCCACGGTTTTGATCCGCCCTCCACACAACAGCTAGGTTTGCTGACTGATCCTCTTTCCTTGCTTTTTGTGCTTCTACCATGGATTAGTAGTCTACATAGTTAAACAGTTTTTTGTCTGTTTTTATGATCATGAGTCTGCACGGGGTCTTTTATTTTTTTAAATTTATTAAATTTTTATTCATAAATTCGCCAGATTCTCTCTGAGTTTTCTGTATCTGTCTTCCAGTTAAAAAAAAATAGACCAGATGCATATTTGAAACAGAGTGGAGAGCCGCTTCTGGGATGTGGTGCATCACATCTGGCGGAATCACAAGCCTCGAGTTGAATGGCGGTGATCAGGTGGACGTGGCACAGTTGGATCTCGACACAGCTGTGCCTGGTGTTTTTGACAGTCTGATCTGAGTTTCAGGAGACTCCATTTGAAAACAGGACAAAAAATGTCAGCCGTCTGGTTATTTCTCATATTATAACTAAACAGTGAACTAAAAAACTTTCTTAAGCAGACGAAGTACACTTTAGTTTTGGTCTGAGATTATGCTGTTATGACCTCTAGTGGCAGTTGAGGATTTTTTCCCCCTTCAAATCAGGACAAAATAGACCAAACCAAAGTGATGACTGGATGTGCGTTTGTATTGATATTTCAAGAAGTAGTGTGAATGTTGACCACATATAATAATGTGTGTACTGTGTATATGTGGAAATTGCTAGAGACCTTGGTTTAACGTTTCAGTTCCATTAAACTTCATCTACGTCAACATCACTGTGACTAATTCCCTGTGCATGTGCTGTACATCATGACCAGAGTGGAGTGATTAAATAAGACGTATTTAGCTGCTTTTGTTCCGGATGCAACAGGTTGCCATGGTTAAACCACGGGCTGGAGGATGTGAAAAAGCCTCATCCTCATCAATTTGAAGTGACATCTTCCTGAGTAACCTTGACGGAGAGAAAGTGTAATTTCATGGCAGACGTGGAACAGGAAGTCCATTAATTCTTTCACATAAGAATGAATCTTTTCAGGTCACTGTGGCATGCAGACACACAAAAGCATATTTATATTCAAACGCTGACTACCTCTGGCTCCCCGGAGCGTGATAGTGACTTAATCGGGACACATCAGCATTTCCCCTGCTAAGTTCAACCTTACAAAGCAGTTTCTTCACAAGTCCGCACAATCCTGCTATATTTAGATCAGGTAGAACAAGAAGGATAGTGCGTGTGTGTGTGCTTCATAAGCTGTATGCGCAGCGGAAAGAACTTTGATGTGATTCCACCTTTCAGCCTGCACAGATGAATGTAGCTTTTCAGAGGGGATATTACCTGGTCGCTGCCTCTGTTGGCTGTGTACTTGGGAGGCTCTGAGGCAGGCAGCGGTGCGTGGGTGGCTGTAGTGTAGGACGGAGGTGGAGTGTCTGAGGTAAAAGGTACTGCAGGGAAAACACAGTACAGGTACAGTCTGAGCACATGCGGCACAAGTCTAGTGGAAGCTTATACAGTAGATGTTCTCTGAGTCTGTTCCATCATGCAAATACAAATATATAAGCAGTTCTATAGAAGCTTCAGCTTTCATCACAAGCCCCAGCAGCTTTAACAGGAGCAGTGCTTAAAGGAAAAATTCACATTTTTTAAGTCTGCCCTCACATAATCATGGTTAAGTGTGTGATGATTAGCCAGTACCATTTTCATGTACTCGGTGGTAATTACAAAGCAAAATATTTGAAATTTCCCTGAATTAATCTGTAAATTGTGTCCCAAATTTCAAGGTCAGTATTTGATAATTTGCAAGTGTCGTTTTCATGCAAGTAGGTGGTAATTACCATTTCACATATTTGAACTTTCTTTGAAATTGACCACAAATTGACCCCATATTTCATGGTAAATATGTGATGATTAGAAAGTATAGAAATTATACCAATTTATTGAAACATTATTTAATAATTATTTCTAAATAAGCACCTACTTACATGAAAACAACACTTGCAAATTATCACATACTTACCATGAAATCTGGGGGTAAATTGTGAGACCTGGATTTATATGGTTTAAGGCTAAATAATGTCATTAATTAATAACTAATTATTTAATAAAAAATATCATTTGTTTACAAATTAATTTATTAAAAAATAAACTTAATTACAGAGAAATTAATCATTTGATATTTTAATGGTTAGTAAAAGAGGAATTAAAAAGAAGAAAGAATTAGAAAAAATGAATGAAATATTAATCGCCAATAAATAAAATAACAACATAAAACTGTCAACAAGTGCATAATTTAAAAATGTATTCATGAATTCATGACTAAATAATGGGATTTAAAAACCTGATTAAACTGAATTAAGAACACAGATTTTAATCAGGCATTTAAAAGGGCAGGTTCCTTTTCCTATGAACTATTTTTTTACTTTCTCATTTAGGCTCTCCATAAACCTTCCTGTGACAGAAGGTAAGGCTGCAGTCACACACGCGAATGTGTGTCATGTTTTTTGTTTGGAGTTCAACTATGGTGACCGGCAAAATCACAGCCTCAACCAATAGCAAAGCTCTCTCTCTCTCTCTCTCTCTCTCTCTCTCTCTCTCTCTCTCTCTGCCAAGAAGACCAAATGGGTAAGGAAACCGCCCTTTAAATTCCTCATTAAAATAAAATTTTTATTCTTATTTCAGTTCAAGAATCCAGTTATTTATTTATCTTTTTAAACTCCATTTCGACATAGATTTTTAAATTCCACTCATGAATTTATGCATAAACTTTTCTATTTTAAGTTGCTTTTGTAAATCCTTATTTATTCATTTATTTGTTTATTTAAGTTAATATTATGGAGGGGCTTTTGCGCCTTTATTTGAACACAACTGCTGTAGGTATGACAGGAGAGTGAGAGAGAGAGTGGAGGAACAACATGCAGCAAAGGGCCACAAGCTAAATTACTTTGTAATTTATATATAGATGAACTCTTTCCCTGCCAATGATGAGATATCTCGTCAGTTGCTGTTTTCACTGTGAGGCAGTAGGGGAGACTGTGAAGCACCATCTGACAAAAAAAATGGTCTCTCTAAGAAGAAGGGAACCATTGGAACTGAGCAGCAGAAGAAGAGGAAGGTGTGATGTAGCATGAAAACATCGGTGCTCAGCTGCAGATCTGCAGGTCAGAGAGCATCATGCATGACCTGGCCACAGAGCCCGGGCACGGAGCCGGGCTGCTCGTGCTGCAGCCCCCAGGACTCACGCCACAGCCGTGGCAAAGAGCGCTCCAGCCCCCAGGGCTCTCAGACAGTGCTTTGGGTGGGGAGGCAGAGAACACACACACCTAATGTTAACCATACTGGTGACAGTGATGTCGCACACATATTATGAAGTGATAAAAGTCGATATTCAATTTAAAAATGTTTCTTTCACAAAAACACAGTTTACTCAGTTTTTTGTCAGAACGCAACCAACCAACATTCAAGAGCTTACAGAAAAAGACTGAATGAAGCTAGAACAAAACTCTTTTTGTGTGTGTGTGTGTGTGTGTCTGAAACTAGATCTGTTCTTTCTTTTGATATATTCCATGTTAACATATTCATAGAACTGAATATTCTGTGGGTATTGAAAAATCAGTGAATTTTGTCAGAAATGCTGGTGCTGTCTGGCAACTTTATTTAAAAAACGCTGGCGGGGAAACAGTTAATATAGCAATTAACAAATAAGAAATTTATTTATTTATATAGGCTACTTAATTACTTTTTCTGTGACACTTGTAGTCCTCCATACAAATAAAGCTCTACCAAACTAAATCTAATGACAATCTGTCCAGTAGTTGTCAAGATGTTGGGTGGACACACTTCCTGTACAGACCCACAATCTGACATCTAGGCTGGGTCGTTGTCCTCTTTAGCAATAAGCAAGAAAAAGTATCAACACTGTACGTCAAAAAACTCTTTTCAAAGTAAATTCAATGGATTAAAAAAATTCAAATCCCAGCGATGCCAAAATCACAGGCAACCATAGTATC
>JAJHUR010075971.1:0-13682 GCA_027495735.1 Lutjanus campechanus | reverse complement strand
AGTGTTTTACCTCGCAGTGCAGGGAGTTGTGGGAGTTGCTGATCAGTTTGTTTGAACTAACCTTTTAAAACACATTAGTCACACAATAACACAAACAAACTAACAGATTGAGGCAGCGGCTCCTGTGCTCGGTGAGGTAAAATTACTGTTTTGTCTGGCTGCTTTGCAGAGAGCAATTATTAGTGTATATAACAGTGGTTTCCAGTCAGAAGAGGCTGTCTGACAGCGAAAAAAGTGATGAACATATTCATCCATCCATCCATTTTCTTCCTCCATTGGATTCTAGGACTCCTCTCACTGGGACGTACCCAGAAAACCTCCAAAAAAAAGTTGTCCAGAGGCTTCATAATCAGGCCCAAACGCCTCAACTGGCTTCTTTCAACACTAAAGAGCTGTGGCTCAACTCTGAGCTCCATCTGGATGTCTCTCTTCACCCTTTTTCCAAGGCTGACCTCAGCCACCCTTCGCAGGACACTCGTTTCAACTGCTTGTATCTGTGCTTCAATTCTTACTGTCACTACCAAAAGCTCGTGACCACAGATGAGATTCAGAACATGGATTGACTGGCAAATTAAAAGCTTTGCCTTCACCATGATGGTCCGGTACAACACTGGCATTACTGCTGACGCTGCACCAGTCCGCCTATGGATCTCAGGCTCTAAGACCCCGAGATACTTGAACTCCTTCGCTTGGGGCAGCTACTCACTCCCCAACCGAGGGGAGGAATCTACCACTTTCCAGCAAAGGACCATGGCCTCAGTCTTACTGCTAACTTCCACCAGGTGTAGCTGCGTAGTGAGCTGATCGCAGCCATTCTAGACAATGCTTGTGATTCCACCAGCAGCATCTCGGTGCATCCTTGAAGCCGCTCTCCGCTATGCTTCAAATACGTGCTGAGTTTATTTTTGACAGATTTTGTGTCAATTAGCACAGAGCAGATCAAACGGGCAGGAAGTCAGACAAAGAAAAGGCAGGGAGAATCACATTCATTTTCAAAATAAAAGACCCCGTGCAGACTCACGATCATAAATACAGACAGAAAAGAAACTATTTAACCACGTAGCCTTGCTTATCCATGGTAGAAGCAGAAGGAGTGAGGAAAGAGGACCTAATCAACAGAATCTGAGCAAGTAAACATAATCAGGCGGCAAAATGTTGCAGCCGTGTGGAGGACGGATCAGAACCATGACGCAGACATGCTGTGCTTGGTGGAATCAACCGTCTGCAAACCACCCCGATGCCTGCTGAAGGTCACAGTCTGAGGAGACCAACAGAACCAAACCCGACAGTCTCCTCATCCATGAAGATCACAGACGGGATCGGAGACGTTTTTCTTGAGAAAACCGGATGAATGAACGTGAGCCTTTTCACACCACTTTAGGACCTGGACTTTTCTATCAAACATACTATAAAGTAAAGATAATGGCACCAAAAGCTCACAGTGTGATATTATAACAATACAGTCCACAATACAGTCTTTATCACAATATTAAAAAACAAAACAAAAAAATACTTAAAAGAAGAAGAATAAATCTATGTGCAGCATTTTTGATCATATATAATTTGGTTTTCCTTTTAACTTCAGCTTTACTTCCTTAATATAATAAAATAAAAGTAGCAGCCATGACCGAAGCGTGTGCAAAAAACTGTACAACTGCAAAACAAAATCAATGCAGCGGTCAGTAGCAGTCCTTTATATAAAAATAATTCATATAAAATAATATCATGGTGGAAATCGTTGCACTGCGGCGCAGCATTGACATGATTTTTATTTTGGTTTCACGATATTCAATATATTGTTACATGCCGACTATAAAGCAGATGCTCGAGCCAGAAACAGTGTTGGTTTGTGTGCGTGTGTGTTTGTGTGTGTGTGTGTGTGTGTTTGTGTGTGTGTTTGTGTGTGTGTTTCATAGGGACACACACATGAGAAGAGCCAGCGAGAACAGATACTGTTGCTGATTTATGGAGATTCTTCTGTGGACAAGTATTTGCTTTGGCCACTAAAGAGAGGGGGAGAATTTCCGAGGAAGACTGTAAAGAAAAATGTGAACATGTGTTTTAGTGTCACATCTGTGTGGCAGTCGAGTCAGAAAACAACATTATAAGAGAAGAGCGGACGTGGAAAACATTTAAACTTGCTATAATCAGTGGTTCAATCAGCATGTGTTGACCATATAAAATTCAGTTAAAATTCAAATGTATTTTAAAAACTTTTTTTTTTCTACTTTGTTCACAATCAAACCTTTAAAAGCACAAATTAAGTAAAGTATTTATGCCCCAGAGGCATTAATATTAATTCTAGAGCACAAATAAGTCATTTGCATGAATTAAGTTTTCATTCAAGAAGCATTTATTGACTTTAGAGCAGCCACGACTTCCACCTGCACCTCCACCCATCCTCATAGACTATATTACCTTTTCAATGATGTGGAGCAGGGCGAGCTCTCCAGGTGATTTCTTTATTGTGTGTTGTATTGATGCCTGAGTGTTTTCTTTAACAGTTCAGGCTTTTTCAGTTTCATTTCCATGTGTGCATTAATGTCACTGCAGCAAATATTGTTAATATTTAGGCAGTCAAACTAAAACCTGTAGTTATAAACTTGACCGGAACAAGCAAACAGACATAAATAATCAATGAAGTTGCTGTGCTGTGCCTCGTGCGTAAATGCGCACACAGCTTCTCTCTCTTACTGGGGAAACGCGTCCTATTTTCCCCAACAACAAAATGTTCATTATTATGACCCGGCCCCAAAGGTTTTAACAAGGTTTTTTTTGTTTAGTATAGTTTCAGTTTTCTTGAAGATGTGTAGAATATTGTCAGGTATTATAACCAAGCGTCCTGGTCCCATCTTTTACTTTTTAACACAAACATCTGTACTTTCTACTCAAACTTACATTTTCAAAACACCACCTGCAAGGTGCAATATGTGTTTTGATAAAATTTCAATTAATTGTTCAGCCCTACATGTTGAGGTTTCTACCTCGGCAAAGTGCAGCTGAAGAGTCTAGCTGAACACTAGCTTTAAAACCGAGTTCCCACACTCAGATGTGTCCTGAATAATAAGTGACCATTGCTGTTTGTTTGGCTCTGAATCACTTCTGTTACAGTCACATCATCAAAATATTCTTCCATGTAACTCACTGTGAGCCTGGAGGATGAATATCCTCTGCTCCAAAGAGTCCAGGGATCCTGAATCATCCAGGACTCACAGGAGGAGCAGACGGCAGCCCACTGCCCACTTCAAGAGGTCCTGACCCCCAGATGTTTTTGTTGGAGCGTCTGTCTGTCCACTGGCTCTCAGCTGCCCTGTTTTTTTCTTTTTTGTTTTGTTTTGTTGTTTTTTTGTTGTTTTTTTTTAAACTTTTGTCCATTTCCTGCCAATAAAGGGTTGGATCATTTATGTCATTTGTTAGGAGGGGTGGAAATAATTAAAACGAAAATGACTAAATTGACCTTTTACAAGTCCAGTCACAGTAAAGATCAGAATTCATCCTAAAGCGCACAGCAGTTAAAGGCCAGAAAGAACACTGCAAATGTTTGTTCACAATAAAACAGGAAAACGGTGGAGACATACAGACTCAGATATCAGATAAAACTATTGGAGTATTGGTTTAAGGTCAAAGTAGATCATTATGGCAGGTAAGAAAAGAAATTGCATCATGGCACATCGAAGGGCAGCCAAGGCGTCAACAAAATCAACAATTTCGTAGAATGGGACGCAGCAGAGGAGAGAGAAACTGAGGAAAAGAAATAAAAAACAACGGACACCTGAAGAGCTAATAATGATCGAGGAAGAGGAGAATGAAATTAAAACAAAAAACGCAACAAAACGGGCAGTTAACACACCGAAAGACTTTTTAAACGTGAATTTTATGCCTCTGTTCAGTCTGAGGCTGGCGCGAGTACAGTGTGCCAAGTTTACTGAACATTAGAGCTGGTATCAACCTCCATATATCACATTTAAATACATTAAATGAAACTGAGTTCATGTTGAAACGCTGCAGGAGAAGCGTGTCTCAGTTCTTTGTCGTTTTTCAGTTTTCTTCTCCTTTTCTCTCAAAAAACAACAGACTGACACCTGTTTTTCCTGCAGCGTCTCAACATGAACTCTGTATTACTTATTATATTGAAATGTGAAACTCATGTGATGTGTGATATCAGAACTGTGCATAGACTTGTGAACTCACTGTTATCTGGCATGTCAGGCTTTATTCTTCCATATTAATGAAATGGAACAAAATGTCTGTTTAATGTGATTATGAGGCCTGATGAGCAGTTTTAACTACGGACTCTTCTGAATCAGTGCTCGAGGATCATTAATCAGTAACAATCCTGATTTTCTTTGTTATATTAACTCTAATTGATGAAATGCATCTAAATGAACAGAAATACAACAAATGCACTAATGACTTGATTCTAACACAGTTCCTCTGTCAGTCTGTGGTTCAGTGATCATGGTGTGAAAACCTTAATAACAGCTGAGGTGACGTTAATGAGCTCAGAATATTTTTATCCACTGCGGCTGCTCTCCGTGTCCATTTTTTAACAACTCTTCAGCATCCAAGCTGCACACGTTTGCGCATTAACAACTGTGAGGATATTTTATGGTTCTGGAGAGTCTCCTGAGATTTACTCATAAAAACAAAATCAGCTCCGAGATTAAAAATCCACGAATCTGCTGGCTGAGCGAGACGACGGAGGGTCATAAGTCGACCATGTGATCTGGTTATTAAACATGTCACAGTATGACATCATGTGAGTATAACATATTTACTTAAACGACTACATATGTACAGTAAAACACAACCATCTCATTTTCAGTATTTGGCTGAAAACGAACACAAACTGTGATCACTTCCACATGTTCAGATAGTGTAAAAAATGTTCTGGGTATCATGTGCCAGCCCAGCCTGAGCACCCAGAGGCCCACAGCAGCTCCTCAGTCACGGAGGTGAACCGGCCGAAGCTCTCAGCAGTGTGTGTGTGTGTGTGTGTGTGTGTGTACAGCAGGAAACACTCAGAGGTTAGATATGTGTCTGAGTAAAGAGCAGATCATCGCTGCAGCTGCCTGCTTCTTATCACAGCCTGACGCTTTCAGGACAAACGGAAACACAAACACCATGACTGTACAGACAACAACCAGACTACAGCCTGTTTACACTGGGAGGAGACCGGGGCCGCAACGACTGATCAATTACTAAATTAATTGCCAACTATTTTGATAATCGTTTAATTCGTTTGAGCAATTTTCTACTGTTGAGGAAAAAGAAGAGTCTGTTAATTCCCTCTAAATGCAATTATTGTGTCTCATTTATGAAGAAGGCAAAAATGTCATGTGTTGTTTCCCTGATAAGAGTAAATAAAAACAATGCTGTGACCTGTTAACTCGGCCTAAACACATTTATTTCTCATTTCTAAAATTTTAAAACATGTATACGTTTTCAAAAAAGCAACTAGATAATATGAGGTGATGAAAAAATGTCATTAAAAATGGTCAGAAATGTTCATTTACGCATGAATATTGTGATTGAGGCTGTGACGGTTTTTTATTTTTTAAAAAGTGGGTCCTCAATGAAAAAGTTTGGGAAACACTGCTCTGTGACGGTAAACTGAATAACGAGATGTTTGAGTTCATCAAATTGGGCTCCGGGAAACAATGATCAACATTTTTCACCATTTTCTGACAGGATGAGTGTGATTAGTCGACTATACGATTAAAAGTCGCCGTCGTCGCTGCTCAGCACCAGAGATACAAGTCGGTTAAACTAATTATCAATATTTTATTCATGCATAACGCCAGTTAAGTGTTTCCTTTAAGGTGTTATCTAGTCGGGGCTGCAGCTAACACCAGCTGCTAGCACTGCTAACGTCAGCTAACATCAGCTCTGGGTAAACAATGTTGTTTACCTGCAGACTCTGTGATCCTGTTCGGTTTGAAAAGTTGAAGCATTTAATGAGTTGTCGTCATGTTTTGTCGGATAATGTGTCAAGTCAGCTAGTCTAAATAAAAACTTGTGTTTAATCGACGGGGAAATGAGTCACCAGGAACATCCCAAGCTCCCACTAGGCAGCACCAACCATCTCACAAGGAACTAAAATGTCACTTGTGACTGAACCAAAACAGAAACAGACAATCTGTCCTGCAACTAGCACAGAAAAGACAAAGAAAAAGGAGGAAACATGACTGAAAACTCTGCAGAGAAAAGTTATATGGGTGCACAAGTGAGCTTCAGCTGAGCTCTGAACTGAAACCTGATGAACTGGATCATAAAATAATTTGGACTCACAGCACCTGATTCAGGACAGTCGTACTGTAACATCAAACTCTGACTCGACGTAGTGAACGTAACAGTGAACCTGCCACACACACACACACGTCTCCCAGCTGAGACTGCAGAGGACGGGAGGAGGTGAGAAGAGGGGACGGATATATTGATTGATGGGCTGATGGTGATTTTTAACATATCGCCCAACCCAAATATTCTTCTCCACAAACCAACAAGACTTCTTTATCTCACAGAACACAGGAGTGGCTGCTCCTCTGCTGCCTCGCTCTGTTATTGTGTGACTTTTGCCTTTTAAAAGGTTAGTTTGGATTCACTCAGCACAATGATAAAAAGTGGAATGATCTCTCTGGCGTGCATGAAGGTGAAAGGAGACGCACTACAGCTGCCTGCAGTCCTATTCATGTGGACAGCGTCATGTCACAAACGCAGCATTAAATTACCCATCATATGCAATCATAAAATTTAACCAACCAAATCATGCACTGTATCAAAAGCCAAGTCTGATGTCTCCAAAATCTGGTCCAACAGTCCATCAGTCTCAGTTCAGGCTGCAGCTGTTCTGTTTTTCTCCTGTGACTGTGTTCTTGATGCTTTTCTATCCGTCCGCCAACTCGATCTGTGGTCTCACAGCAAATAAGGACTGCAGCTGTAGAGTTTGCAAGCTAAGCGTCGTCTCCTCAGCCGTTACTGACACCGAGGGAGTCTGATGCACAACTCGCAATCCTGTACTGTATTTTAACTTGTAATTACAGATCGTGTTCTAGTGTTGCAGTAGCAAAGTATTGCAGTACCAAGCTGTTAAAAACAATCCAATACCACCTTTTATTAGAGGCTGCTAACGTCACAGATGCTCATCTTGCCGACCGTCCACGGCTTGTTGGAAATATGGCTTTATTCCTCTTACATAACCAACAGTCAGGGCGACCACACAGACACTGCACAAAGCCCGTCTACAAAAGATGTTTTAAACCCACGCAGACCAACGGAGCCGACACAGTCGATTTGGTGACACATCTCGCCGACAAACATGCCGACCGAGTGTGATAGAAACATAATAACATGCCACAAAATAGAAGTCAAGCGAGTGACTTATTTGGTGACAAGCCAACCATTTCATTCAGGTCTGGATGAAATTATGTAAAAACCTGCTCATTCAGTATCTTCAGGTTGTGAGCTGACCTCAGTTTTTGGACTCATAACGTTGCTGAACGTCGACCTGATCAACTGAAACAACCTCAGATCAGAACACTGCCCCCACAGACTCGTACAGTAGACACAAGGCATGATGGGAGCATCACTTCATCCGTCTCTCTTCTTACCCTGATGCCCCCATCACTCTGGAACAGGGTCAATCTGGACTCATCAGACCACATGACCTTTTTCCATTGATCCAGAGTCCAAACTTTATGCTCCAGAGCAAACTGAAGACTTTTTTCTGATCAGCCTCACTGATAAGTGGTTTTCTTAAGACTACACAGCTGTTTAGTCCTTTAAGTTCTCTTCACATTGTGTGTGTGGAAATGTTCTCACTAAACACAGCCGTGAGTTCTACTGTTGATTTCTTTATGATTTGATTTCACCAAATGTTTAAGTGATCTCTGATCACGATCATTCCAGATGTTCTTCCAACCACATTTCCTCCTTGAAGACGATGGTTCGCCACCATCCCTCCAGGTTTTAATCATGTGTTGGACAGTTTCTTCAGTCTCCTTAGTTGTTTTCTTTGCTTGATGCAGGACAATAATTTGACTCTTCTGAAACAGAGTCACATCTTTTCTACGACCACAGGATCTGTCTTCTGTCTTCTGACATGTTTGTTTCAGAAATAAGCTGATCACTGCATCAGTTAGGGTTCAATAACTTGTTACCAGCTGAAACATATTAATCACTGCAGTAATTATCCAGAGGAAGGATCTTACCTGTTTGATTAGTTTAATCCAGGTGGTGACTTTCTTTGGTCAGGTACGTGTTTTATATCCACTACATTTTCCCGGTGTTTTAGGTTTTTGCCGTGGTTGTTTCAGTAT
The DNA here is from genome assembly GCA_027495735.1 of Lutjanus campechanus. NCBI lineage: Eukaryota > Metazoa > Chordata > Actinopteri > Lutjaniformes > Lutjanidae > Lutjanus > Lutjanus campechanus. The sequence continues at coordinate 5,364 of JAJHUR010075971.1, read as the reverse complement.
CAGTATATGGAGATATTTCAGACATGTAATCATAATTTTGGTACCGTGACACAACTACTTGGCATATATTTAACTAAACAGGACGTCACATTATCACCTCTTTTTATCTACACATACATCCTGCTGCTGCCCAGTATGAACACTGTGATGTGATTAAAATAACATTTGGTGACATGATGTTTCTGCAGAGCTTCATAGAAACAAACAGGCTGATACTGGTGATGGAATGTTACCAGTGTTAATGAACTAAAACTCACAGAGACAACAGGCGATTAAATTTGTTGTGCTAAAGGAATGTGATCTGGCTCCTCCTCACATGACTGACGCTGAGCGGTCACTGCAAATAGTAACTCTGATATCTGTTTCTAACTCTTTAGAAAACCTCCACAGCGCAAACATACTCATGTCAAGTTTCACCCTCATTCTTCCTCCTCACTCTTTTACTAAAGATAAAAAAAAAGATTCTGAACAACAGAACAAGATCTTAATAAGATCAACATACAAACAATGTCCAAAGAGTTTCTTTTTCTGAACTTATCGTTCATCAGCAGCCTTTCTGAATCTTTTTGGGAAAAAGTCAACTAATGAAAGTGTCCTACCTCCCTCCTGGCTCTCCCATTGGCTCACGGAGGACACTGGGATCCTCAGGTGTGCAGGTGGATCATCCCGGAACAGTTTTGGATTCGTGGATCTGCAGATCATGTGACATGCTCGAGCTTCCCAGGAATTACTGCAGTGCTGTAACCAGGATTTGAGAAATACAGACTTCAGAAAGTTCTGACACTGAAAATAAAACCTGAAACACTTTCAGTTATTTGGATTTTTCACACTTTATTTTCTGTTAGTGGTTCAATAAAAGTTCTATAAAACTGTCCAAAGGAGATCAGGCTGTACACTGTTGTGTTTTTATTGCTTCTATTGTTTCATTTTATTTATTTATTCACATATTTTCTTGCTTCATTATTCTTATTGTTTTCTTATTATTATCTTATTATTATTAGTCAAAACACTGTAAAAAGCTAAGTTATTATTAACCGTGTCCTCTCAACACCGACAAAAATAAAGTTCTGGTGAGGAGATACGACACATTTACCTGTTTATTCATTTTTTGTTGACCTAATGGTAATTTCATTTGCTCAAAAATACTGATATCCACCTGTAAATAAATCCACATACAGCAGGACTCATTAATCCCACTGACGATAAAAGCAGCTTCATTCTTGTTGCTGCAGTTCTTCTCCATCGTCACTTTCACTCCGCGGTCACAGGCTCACTTCACCTTGTCACTGTTGCTTTTGTAATGTGGATGTTCTCAGTTTACAGTGTCTCATCCCTGTTACACTTTAACTGATCTGATGTGACAAAAATGTCAATTTTCTGCCAATTCTGGGGCCTCGCTGGCACCAGCAGCTGCAGTCTGGAGTTCAGTCTCTTCTTTGAAAAAAAAAAACTCACCCTCATTTTTCATTTTCTCCATTTTCACCAAAGGAAAAAAAAAAAGATTCTGAACAACAGAACAAAGTTTTAATAAGATCGACCAGGTCAAAAGAGTTTATTTTTCTGGAGTTATTGTTTATTAGCAGCCCTTTAGAGTCTTTTTTGGAAAAAAGACAACGAATGAAAAGTGTCCTACCTCCCTCATGGGAACCTTAGAACCGTTCCGTTGGCTGATGCTGCTGGGATCCTCGGGTCTGCAGGTGGACCGTCCTGGAACAGTTTTGGACCAGTGGTCACAGTCAGTATTGTGGATCACGTGACACGCTTGAGCCCCCAGATCGCTGTTTCCCGTAATCATCATTGATTACAGAAAAACATCTGTAATACAGTGAAATTAAACATTAGTGCGTGTCACACACATTCATGAACAATTCTTTGTTTTATGAAAATATGAGACATTACTATAAAAAGGTCAGTTACTTTAGTTCCAGTCATGTGTTCCAGGAGGCAGCACCAGAGCCAGAGGAGGAAACTGAAGAACTTTTTTGGCGTATATGTCCATCGAGCTGTTGTCACTGGAATGAAAGGGCCACCATCATGTAAAACGGCATCCAGCCTCCTTAATACTTCCATGGAGTCAAACATCAGAGTTCAGCAGCTGGAGAAGATAAACCAGCCTACTGATTGTTTTATCTGTATTTGTTAATAAACGTCTAACCTGCTGCAGGACCTGAATCAGTAACTGTTCAATACTGATATTGATTTTACCAACTACATAATCAGCTGCTCTTCAAAACATTTTCTTATTTATAGGATGTCCATTTGAGAAGGTCATAATTTGGACTTTAATGTTTTTTGTCTTCACAGCTTGAACAAAATGAGTGAATGAATAAATAACTTCTTAAAAACTTTGACACACTTTTGTCTTAAATGATACATTTTAAGCTTTTCGACAGTTAACTTGCCACGGAGCAGGTTAGTTCAGTTGCATCCGTTACCATGGTTACCGAGCAGGGGTTCCTTTAAACCACAGTCATGGAACAGATCTCTCACTTAAATAAGCCAGACTTGACTAAATAAGCCAGGATCTTTCTTTATCCACACTGATGGAACGCCCCTCTGGGTAGTTTAATATACACTGTATCACACGTCATAAATTAATCCTACAGTAACTAGGTTTCAGACCCATGTAATGGAGTAAAAAGTATAATATTTACCTTTTGTCATGCCCTCTACCTCTGCTTAGCAGGCAGAGTGTCTGTGTGTGTGTGCTGAGTGTGTGTATCTGTGTGTGTGTGTGTGTGTGTGCTGAGTGTGTGTGATTGCCTGAGTGGAGACAGGTGTGCCGGAGGCGGAGCACAGCTTCACCAGCTGCAGCCCATCCATAATCAAGACAAAGACTCAGCCCTCACAAATTTGCTCCTTACCAGGGAGGTATTACGTCAGCGTGGACAAAAGGAAAAGGTTTATTTTTGATAAGTCTGGCTAATCTGAGATCTGAGAGATCTGTTCCATGACTGTGGCTTAAAGGAATCCCTGCTCAGTAACCATGGTAACTGATGCCACTGAACTAGCCTGCTCCATCACAGGTCAACTGTCAGGCTTAATATCTGTGTGTTAAAGACAGTTACCACAAGTGTCTCTTTGTGCTCATATCACTTCTGTCCATGCAGAAACAAACATTTAGACCTTTTTCTACGTGACCAAGCATGAATTTACATGTTTAATTTAGTTTCAAAGAACTTAGTAATTTAAGTAAAGTTAAGAAAATCATGTCTCATAAATGTTACTGTCTTCAAAAGCCAACAACAGCCTTTCATTTAAAAACTTAAAAATTCATTCACTCATTTAAGTTGTGAAGACAAACCAACACGGAGTAAACTTGTATATCGTCTCTAAAAAAGATTTTAATGGCTTTTTGCCTTTTTGCTACACAGAACAGCTGAAGACAGACAAGAAAAGAAGGAAAGAGAGGAGGAGGACAACATGTAGGTCGACCTCAGGTTGGAATTGAACCTGTGTTGCTGCTGAGGCCTCAGTACATGAGGTGAACGCTCCACCAAGTGACCTCATGGGACCAGGATCACATTATCTTGGCATTTACTCAGCGTGTTTTTCGGTTAGTTGTTTGGTGGACTACAGTAGTATTGACCTTTTTTCACGATTACCTCGTGATATTCTTCATATAGTTCAATCTGCAGGGTTAGTTTCAGTGCTGAGAAGAAAACGTCATTTTCTCTTCTTTTTGTGACATCTTATCCTCTTTTCAACGATCACCTGTTCTGGGCTGCTCCTGTTCTCCGTGCACGCTCACAGTGCCGCTTGTTTCAGCCTGTCTTCAGTTAGCGTTGACTACACCTGCCTGCAAGTCTCCTGCCTCTCTGTGTCTATCACTTAGGTTCACCTGCTCAGCCTTAACGCCTCTGAAATGAAACACAGTGGAATAAAACGAAAATAGTAAGTACAACTACCTCAAAAATCTGCTTGAGCAAATGTGCTTAATTATATTCCACCAGTGAATATTAGTTACATTAGTTACATTAGTTACACTGCCCTCTCAACTGTAAATAACCTCATTATTCTTTGCTGCCACATGGAGCTGCAGACAGACACCTGCTGCTGAATGCTCTCAGGTTTGAAGATGATTTGGCGCCATCTTGTGGCATAAAAACTGTACTGTTTGTTCTGCTGCAAGCTGCAGGTGTCTTTGGTTACACATCACTTTAAATCTACTGTATAATATTGTATGAGATTGTCAAGAGATGCCCAGCAGCTGTCTTAAACTTTACGTACAGACCAACCCTCAAACAAAGGGATGATGACATGTCAGTCATGCAGTCTAACACCAACAGAATAACAGACAAGAGCTGCTGTTGTGGAAAATCACAAAATTTCACATTTTTAGAGCAGAAGACGAGACAGATGACTCGAGAGATTCAAATAACGAACAAACCGAGATAAATGCAAAAATGTTAACTTGATGTGAGGAAGTGTAATATGTTACTTTTTACTCCTTTAAAAAGTAATATTACTTTAATTATTACTTGCTATCAAAAGTAATTAGTTTCATTACTTGTTATATTACAATATTACTTTTGTACCTTTTTGTTCTGTTGCACTCCAAAGTTGAAGAAATTTTAGATTTGTTGTGATAAGTTAAAGGGATAGTTCACACAAAAAATGAAACTCCAGTCATTATCTACTCAGTCTCATGCTGATTGAGGGTCAGATTTATTTTGTTAGTCTGCAAAACACTGCTGGAGTTTCACAGGAAAACAGTTTTGCAGAATCTCCCAAACAATGGAAGTGTTTTGTGCCCAGTGTTTAGGAATAGACAGTCAGGATGGACTGAATCTGTGTACTCGTATTGAAAGACAATACTTGACTTTGTTGTTATCTGAAATATAAATTTTAATCAGAATCTAGTACAAAAAGAAAAATGATACTTTGTTGCTATAGAAATGGTACCAAATCCAGATTAAGTATATGATGACCTGCATTTCAGCGATATTTGTCCAGTTGCTACAAATAGGTAAAAAAAAGAACAAAAAACAGAAAAACAAAATAGCACCTGGTCTCATCAAAATCAAAAATATCCCGAAAGACGCTCAAGTCCCTGTTGGTCATCAGACAGTGAAAGGTGGAATGGATATCCAGCAGAATGTTCTCGAGTGCAAAAGATCAGTAAAGATGAAAAATTATAACCATCTCCAAGAGTAATTTACTAAAACAAGGTGACCTTTTTTGGGAAAAGCAAACCATTGCAGGTTCAAGGAAAAAACACAGAGTTTTGGACCAGTTTAAACTTTCCAGATGTTGTTTCAGCTGTGAGTAAAAGCTTCTCAAGACTTTGTGATTTTTCCTTGAAGATGCATTTGTTTTCAAAGAATTTTCCTGATTCACATTTAGTGCAAAGTGTCAGTTTTC
>JAJHUR010075970.1:0-16496 GCA_027495735.1 Lutjanus campechanus | reverse complement strand
CTGGCAACTGCTTTGTTTGATTCACCATCTAGTGGGGCCGCCAATACTGTGACGGCACATCATGCAGTGTCGAAGCAAAGATTTGCGAGATATTTTCATGGTTTGGGTTCAAATATTCACTCTTGTGAGAACTTTCACGGGTCTGGGGTTCCCTTCTAAACACTGTGTCTGCTGGTGCCTGCTGACAGTGACTGCATGGATAACTGGATTGACAAAGTTAGCAGCAGCAGTCTGGTCTCCTTGAATGTTAACGTCCACGTCCCTGTGCTGAATGTAGTTACAAATCGCTCCAGTCCAGTGGTGGACCTGATTATCATTATTTATATCAAAATACTGACTAATGGCGCTGCTTACGAGCTGCCATCTGTCCCACTTTGATAAAAAAAAAACATCTGGGCCATCCTGTTGTTGATGTTGTTAGAATCTTTGAGATTTTATTTTGTTTAGTTGTCTTTATTTCAAAATACTTACATCAGACTTAAGTGTTCAGCAGTAGCCAACTGTGACTACTGGCACTGGGACTTCAGTTTGGCCAAAGCTTAGCCAGACATATCAAAAAGGCAGCAGAAGGGGCAAAAGATTTTGCTGGAATAAGTGGCAGGCAGCCAGGTAGCTTGTGACAACAGCAGGTGTCTGAGTGTCAAGTTGCCACATGTTAAGTGGTCAAAAAATGACAGCAGAATAAGGAATAGTTTCTAGAGTTTCTGTAGTTAAACTTGTATTAAACAGTAGATAACAGCTACTCTGTTACGATACATTTGGATGAGTTATAATTAAGTTTGTATTTGATAATAAGAGCTGAATTGTTCTGGGTTTTCTTTTTATCATACAGTTGCATGTAGCATGTATCTTCAGTAATATTATTTCTGTCTACCATCATAGCTCTGTCGACTATGCAGCACTATTGGAAGTAGCTTTAATAGAGAACATTCAAGCGTCTGTTTTCTGACAGACTCGAGAGTCCTTTGCATCGCTGCAAAAGCCTCGCGTGAAAAATGCTGCGCTATCAAGCCAGCCACCTAGCAACAGCAACCGTCTCACCTGCTTCATCTCTAGACGATAAGCAAGACAGCGCTGGCCTTCAGGAAGGCCTGAGTGGATGATTTTTGGTCCCATCCTCTGTGAATTAAAATGTGATTGGTTAAATCACCTGTCACTTTCTAAACAGACACACAGGCTGTGGTCATCTGTCCTAACCAATGAGAGTGAGCCAGCTCTAACCTTTCTCTGCCCAGAGACAACAACAAAAAATCTGATTGGATAACTTTTTATATTTCATAGATTTAATAACTAGTTTACTGAAGCATTTCTGAAGCAAACTTGATGCAAAATGAGGATAAAATTAGAATTAAAATATAACATTTGAAATGCTGATATGTTTGGCCTTCTCTGAAGGCCCGGAGGGTTCCCCTCTGGTGTTCAGAACCTTCTGTTCTCTATAGTTAATGTCTTTTGGCCTTCTTGCACCTCAGCATGTGTGTGTGGTGATCTTCGCAAAATTACAGTTGTAAGATTTACAACAACTGTTTCTCCACTACCTCCAACTTCAGCACCATAACGGAGAACGACCTGCTGGAGAGTATCAGCGCGTTTGCCTTCGCCAGCCTCCCTCGGCTCAGTGTAATGTGAGTATGCAGTTGACGTATTTTATCCAGCGTGGTTGTGTGTGTTTAGTCTTTGTTATGGAACAAGAGGAGCTGCAAACTCTGAGAAAGCTTCATCACCCAAACAGTCGAGGAGGAAACTTTGCAGGGGTGGTGGAGACAAAATATGTCAAAGAATAAGTGTGAATGAAGAGCTGATCTTTCAAAAAACATGTCATATTCTTAATTTATCCATTTGTGTTTCCCTCAGTTTCATCTCTGAGAATGCTGTGTTAGAGAGCATAGGAGCTTTTGCTTTCTCTGATCTCCCTGAACTCATTGACATGTAAGTATAACTGGCAGGATAATGCCAGTGGTGAAACCCTGTAATTGTAAGCCATTCATATTAATGAGTTCATGACTGATTGTGTTCCTTTCAGAACAATTGAAAAGTCAAAACACCTGAGACACATCCATCCGGATGCATTCAAGAACATCGTGAAACTGCAGTATCTGTGAGTACTCAGCGAGTGAGCGCAGCGGAGGAGGGATACTCTCTTCTTTAATTTGTGTTTTTCAAGCTGATTGTGAGTCCAAAATGGGTCATGGGTGACAGGCCTACTTCTGATGTGCCCCCACATGACCAGAGACATCATTTTTTAATGAGCTCGGATCCTGTGGAAGGGAAATCAACTGTCACACTTCATCTTATGGAATAAAAAGCTCACAAAATGAGCTAAATATTATTTCAGTCATGGTAAATCTATTTTCTGCAAAACAAACTTTTTTATAAGACTCATTAACACTTTCACTGTTATTGTTATGTTATGTCCTATTTTGTGAGAACTGGGGCACATAAACACTATGAAAAACTATAAATTAAAAAGGTCCCTAACCAGAATTCAGTTTGCGGCCACCACTGCCTCAGTATACTACTGACTATTTTAAATGCTTACTGCAAATCTAACACACCCATTATCAATTTTATTAGTTGTCTGTTTACACCATGACATGACAGGCCTAAACTATTAGATGGATTGCTGTGAATTTGGTGTAGGTATTCATGGTCTCCAGGGGCCAGTTGCACTAACAGGATTTCAGCCTGGTCTTTAGCTAATCTGGTCTTTAGTTGGCATTCGAAGACCATGCCCCTTGCACCATCCAGGCTTAAGCCTTCTTCTTGCTGAGACCGGGTGTAAATCTTATGCCTGCTCAGGAGCCGGTGCAATGACAAAATCTAAGCTGATTAATACAGATATATACAGTCTCGAGTCACAGATACCTTCTATTCTGTGCAATGAATGCTCAAGAAGTTGAGTTAGCCAACAGAACGGTGTGGAAAAATTTAAGCAATACAGGTGGGAAATGAATCATAGACATAAGAATTAAATACCATTTGCAGAATTTACAAGAAGAACCAAATAATGAAGAATTTATCATAGACAGCGTTTCACAAGTTTCTCCTCACTCAACAACTCTCAATATTACATGTTTTTTTAAGGGAGTCTGGGGATATTGCGGTTTCTAGTTCAATGGTGTGCTGACTAAAATTTGTCCTTCTGTTTCATGTGAACAACCATTTAAGTCTTTGGTTATTTCTCTTCAATCCACTGCTTCTTATCTTACCTCACTGCCCTTTCTTTATCTTTGATCCCTCAGAATGTTGCCACAAATGAGAAATTATTGGCTACAAATCAGCAAGACAGCAGAGTATTGTTAACAATGTATCCTAGCGATGCATGCTGCTCAGCAACAGCCATAGATTTGTGGGTCATGAAGGTGCATTGCACAGACCAGGCATAGTTTAGACAAGGCTTAAGTCTGGTTGGTGCAACTGACGTGTCCATACTAAAGACTAGTCTTCAGTAAGACCGACTTAGCAGTTAGGACCAGGCTTAGTAAAGACCAGTTGGTGCAACTCACTCAGGATGAATCCTTTCGAATTTGGTGATCTTCTGACTTTTCATTTGGCTTCACCATTGGACAATACTTTATAACCAAATACATGCAAAATTAATGACATTCATCAGCCTCAGCTGCTTTTTGTGCTGCTCTCATGCATGGACGAGTGATACTCAAGCCCCTGTTGGTGCCAGGTGGCTCTACGACCATTTTCTAATTCACAATGAAAATAAATGGATTCACAGGAAGAAGGGACAGAAATGTCAGTTTTGTATGATGGGACAAATTAGTAACAGAGAAGGCTGATCTCTGTCTGACAGCCTTTGAGGCTGTGCAAAGAGCAGTAGGATCAGACAGTGAGTGATGCAGAAGAGGACAACTTTAAGCTGAAAAGGAGCAAAAGTTACACAAGAAATGAGAATAATTCTGATCCTATAAATTTATTCTGTCCCTGGCAGGAGCAGTTTATGTTTATGAATCAGTCCAGCATTTCAGTGATTGCATAATGGGAAAGGTTCCAGTTTTTTAAATGTTGCATAAACTCTTTTAAATGTTGCCAAAGCTGCAGTAATTATATAATAATAAGTCAGTTCATTTGAAAATAAAGAATGTCAAAGAAAGGTGGCTTTTAATGTTTATTGATATTATCTTATAAATAAAAGTAATAATGTTTGTTCGTTAACGGGCCCCTGGCCTCCTGTCATTTTGCAAAAGTAGCCCCTGGGCAAATCAAGTAAAATATCCCTGATATGCTACAAACACGGATAACATGTCTCTATTTCCTCCCACTGTGCAAAAATTAAGCCAAAGTATCCTTGATCCAGGCGCTGCCATCATTTGGAGAGTCTGTGCAGTCGTGGTCATGGTGGAGCTGTGTGTCGAGGTCCCACCCAAACACCCAGCTGACTCTAACACGATAACCATGACACCCCCTTATTATTGCATCAAATGACTAAATCAAACTTATCAGAGTAATAAACAGAAAAATAAACACTTAACCATCCATCAGCACGACAGAAACTACCTAAAATTACAGCAACTATTTTTTGGAACAATTTATTTGACATGTACTTTGATGTTTTACTTTGTTCCATATCTCATCTGGTAAAATGGAGGCTGCAGGGTGCTATACTGCAGCCAGCCACCAGGGGGCGATCCAGATGTTTACTTAACATACTAAAATAAGATCTCGAAAATGTTTGATATTTAATCATCTAAATATCAGCATGTGTTTGCTTTATCATTGTTAGAATGTTAGCATATTGATGTTAGCATTTAGCTCAAACCAAATGCCTATGAATACAACCTCAGAGACGCTAGCATGGCTTTTGTCTTGTTTTGAAGTAATCAAATTTCCAAACTGTCTCAGCTGAGAACCATCAGTGTTTTGAAGACTGTTGAATATTTCAGAGGCCTTGTCATGTGTTTTTGCCAAAAAAAACAGACAGATATTTGGAACAAGGAGCTGCTTAAATGTCTGATTTGTCTCTCTGCCACCTGAGCTTTTTCTCTGAATTGTCTTGGAAACTCTTCACTTGTAATAATTTCTATCCCCGTCAACACAATCAATGCTACATTGTCTGATTTTATCACTGTGACTCACTGCACAGAGTGTCTGTTTTTTAGAGGTCGTAGTGAGAAAGTAGTAACATTTGGTGCTTAATCTGCACATCACAGGACCATCTCCCACACCGGACTGAGAATCTTCCCAGACTTCACCAAGATCCACTCCGCAGCCCCCGCCTTCGTGTTGTAGGTCTCAACAATACAATATATATACAAATGCATGCTGAATCACACACCCACACCATTATTCCCATATGCATTTGAGCATATAGGTTATTGTATGCACGCACAATTAAATATGCCCGAGAAGAAATAACACCATTAAACATTAACACCGCAGTTAAAACCTACGCACTGAGTAGTCATCTGCAGTCTTTAAAAATCCATCTTTGAGCTATCTCTCATCTGATATTAATCAGCTTCAGAAGTCCAGCAGATTTAAAGGGGATTTTAGCATGCTTTTCTAATATTTTGCAGCTTAACTGTACATATATCTACTGTTTTTCTAATTGAAAATGCTACTTGTGCCATTTACTTTTCAGCATTTTCTGTTTATCATGTGTTTTGTGATCTGTGTGCTGCTCAGTGACCTGGAAGAGAACGACCACATCGAGAGAGTCCCCGCCAATGCTTTCAGAGGCCTGTGCACTCAAACTATCATGGAGATGTAAGAGATTCATCACTTTTTTAGAAACATGCGCTCCACCCTCACACAGCTCCGAGTGGGCATTATATACGCGATGATGAATGTTCCCTGAAATGCTCCCTGCCCTCTTTACTGAGTTCTGTCTTCTCCTACTTCTCACCTTTTTTCTGTATTTCTAACACACTTACTGAAAAATATCACCATTGTCCTTTTAAGCTATAGATCCAACTGAAAACCACATACAGGTCTACATGTAGGTCCACTGAATCAGGCACAGTAAATCAGAGTGACATGCATTATAATATTTTGCCATAAATGTTTTGTTTTGTTTTGTTTCTTTTTTAAAGTACAATATTTGGGGGGGAAAAACTCAGATTAGAGTAAGTCTAACTACTGCTGCTGCTAATTCTCAGAAGTTAATGGACAGATTTAAAGTGATGTTGGTGGAAAATAAACAAGAACATCTGCACAAGTGCAATTTTGATGTACTTGAACAATTAATTTCCATGCTAATATGCTGCTTAGTCTTTACTTCTACTCCATTCGAAAGGGAAATATTCTCCTTTTAACTACACTTTTTACTCCATCTTTTTTTTGTTTTGTTTTACAGCCACTGTTGTTACTGGTTTCTTTAAAAATGTAGATTTTACAGACAAACTGTGTCATTAGTTTATAAAATATGGTGCAGTTTCATAGATTAAACTACCAGACATACCAGACAGAGCATAAAATAGATAATACATTAAAATGCAGCTTAAATGTTGATGCATCAGTAATGAAAATCCAATATTACAATATATATATATTAACAAAACACTGACAGGTGCAGTTGTGTATGTATGTGATGGAAAAGAAGCATTGTTATCTTTGAAAATGATGCTTCACAATGAAAACATTTGAAACAGGGACAATGTACATGGTGGTCACTTTAGTGTTAGTGTTGGCATTTTCACTTCAAAACTAAGGAAAGAAACACCTGGTGGAGATCTGAACTCTGCTGAGTGCTCTCATTTATTTTTAATACTTTAAGTACATTTTGCTGCTAAAACTTGTCTGAGTCTGAGTAATATTTTGACTGTTCATTTGTAATAGGCTACTTTAATGTTGCTGCTTAAAGTGAAAGCAAAGGTTAGACGGTTTAGGAAGTATTATTATTCTGGAGTGAATTTGATGAGAAGGCTCGTGTTTGTACATTAAATATGAAACAGGATAAGGCAGGCAGGACATAACATTGGGAGGAATTTGATGTGAACGTTGAAAAGTGGACGTGTCATAACCCAACATGCCTTGCTGTTGCTAGCTAGCTAAGTGATGAATCTTAGCTCTGTGCCCCTAAAAGAAGATAGATTGCTGTCTGGATTGATGCCATATATTATTGGTTGACACTGCTTGGTTCAAGCCTGCTTAAGCATACATCACATCTTGTTTTCCACAGACAGAAGAATAAGTGGACGGAGCAACAGCAGCGTCACGGATTGGTTTTGAATGCCTTGAATGGCATTATGGGGGTAGCTTAGTCATCTTGGTTTTTTGCAGGCAGAGCATGTGCAGTACCAACGAGGGTGTGGAGCTGGTGGATGACACACTGCAGGCAGTGTTCAGTTTGTCTGGTCGCAATCTTTCTTGTCTTACCACTTATCAGGACATATTTCTAACACTATTCTGAAAAGATTTAAGCTAGAAATAGGCAACGCAGTAGCAGAATCTTAACTCATAAACGATACTGCCTAGTTTTACGGTTTGATCTTAGATCTGTCAATTACACTGTAGTCCCGCCCTAAAGTATAGCCTATATTTTATGCTGAATAAGACCATAATTTACTAAATGAACGTTATGCTGTGTGGAAGAAAACTTGGAACAAGTGATTGGGATCATAAACTCATTCGAAAACTGTTTACTGAGGAAATAAATCAAGTGAAAAGTAGGGTAATTTTCTCATAAGACTCCATACAGTTGGGCTTCTTTTTGCAACCAGCTGAGTCGCCTCCTGCTGGCCATTAGAAAGAATGCAGATTTAAGGCACTTTCACGTTGGCTTCACTTTTCACACACAGAGGCTCTGTCCACTTATTACTAATGAATCTGTCTATGGCTTTACGGAAAGAAAACTTTCTGTTTTGTTTTGGGCATATATCGTTAAATAGGTGCATAATACGACCACGGATGTGCTCTAAAAGGGTCAAAAGGCATTTCTCAGACTTTAAATAAAAAATCTGAATATGTCTTTCACTACTGCCAAATCTATACAACAAATGCAGTTTGCCTTCCAAAGGAAAAAAGCGAAGAAGAAAGAGAAGTCTCACATAACAATAAATACAATTTTTCAAGTGTGTTTTGTGTGTTCATACAGCATTTAGAGAACAAAAGAATTGCACCCACTAAAATTAGCTTTGATAGTTCAGATAAGTTTACTGTTGGGACTGCTCTGTGTGTTGCAGCCACATGACTGTAATTTGGCTTCCCTTTCTAATGACAGACGGCTCACCAGAAATGGCATCAAGGAGGTGGCAAGTGACGCCTTCAACGGCACAAAGATGCACAGATTGTGAGTCACAGGCGGAGACACAATTACAAGCAGAAGATTTACCAAAAAAAAAAAAAAAAGCTCACATATTTAATTTCTCTCTTTTTTTTCTCTCCCTCTCTCTTAGGTTCCTTAAAGGCAACCAACAGCTTACTCACATCAATCCCAACGCCTTTGTGGGTTCCAGTGAGTTGGTGGTACTGTAAGCATGACATCCAACAGTAACTCATGCCTACATGATTCACCCTCCTCATCATCACTTATTAAACTCAGGATGTAGGAGAGAGAAACAAGAAACAATGTGGCATGTGTGGGGAGGCTAAAAAAAAAAAAAACCCTTAGAAACATGCCAAATGTAAGGTAAAAATAAACCAGGAGCAGGTGAAATCCTCTTTTTTTTAAACCTGTGTATTCCCCAGTGACTATTTCTATTGAAGCAGCAATCAGAAAAAAATTAACTGCATTTGTTTTTTTCTCTCGGGCTGTCATTGCTGTGATGTTTTTCTCTCCATATCCTGGTAATCACTTCACTTGGCAATCAAACAGTGGCTCCTCACATGCATTTTCTGTTCAAGAAATTTGAGTTTTACTCAAAGCAAAGCTGGAATTCTGCTAATATATATTTTTTTCTTTTATGTAATCCTACAGAAGAGTACTGGGGCCAGAGGAATAAGATTTTCTTTTTAATTTGGGAAGTTGTTGAAAATTATTTTGAAATATCAAGAATACAGTCGAAATTTAGAGATATTAAGTCATTATTTTGAGATAATAATACCATTTCGACTTTATTCTCAAAATGCAAAACAAAAGAAATCTTCCTCCTCTCATTTTTCGCCTTATGTCTGGCCCTAAAACTCATACATATAGAGTTTTTCCTAAGAAAAAGAAATAACTGATCATTGGTCCAATGTCTGTTATTACATATTGCAAACAAAGAGGATATCTGTTGAAAAAAATGACTTTTTCTGTCAACTTGTTTGGACAGGGACATTTCCCACACGCCCCTCAGCTCGCTGCCGGACTACATCCTCGGTGGACTCCAGAAGCTGATCGCAGAGTCGGCCTTCCACCTGAAGGAGCTCCCTCCTCTGCAGCTCTTCACCAAACTCCACCAGGCCAACCTGACGTACCCATCACACTGCTGCGCTTTTCACAACATATACAGGAACAGGTACACGTGTGTAATTGTCAGAGGGAACAGAACAGATTGTTGGGAAATACTTGATTTCTTTACGAGAGAGCATAAAGTCTGTGAGTCATTATAATAAGAAACTTTCTCAAAATAACGACTTTGTTTCTCAAAAGTATGACTTAATATCAAAATAATGGCTTAGCATTTAAAAATAATGACTTAGCTTCTAAAGTCACTATTTTGAGAAAGTCTTTGATATTATAAGCTATGAAAAAAATTATTGTGTTCTTGTGTGCCAGATCGAGGTGGAACTCCCTGTGCTCCCACCCCAAGGCTGAGGATAACCGTCACTTCTACAGGGACTACTGCTCCAACACCACCTCCATCACCTGCACCCCAAAGCAGGATGACTTTAACCCCTGTGAGGACATCATGTCCCCCGTCCCCCTGCGGGTCCTCATCTGGATCGTCTCCATCCTCGCGCTGCTGGGGAACACAGCGGTGCTTCTGGTCTTGTTAGGTACGAAATGAGACGATCAGAATTCATGTTCGGTCACAATGTACCTCAGGTTTTTCTGCATCGACCCACTCAGTGTGGAGTTTGTAATTTATTCCTTTATTTCCTTCTCTCATCCTGATCTACCTTCTCTCATCACTTCTTCTTTCTTTCCTCGATCCTCTCTTTTTCTAATTTCCTTCCTTCTTACAGTTTCTTTTGTTTATCTTTGCTTATTTTGTTTTTTTTTTCTTTCTTCTTTCTGTTTTCAGGCAGCCGCGCCAAACTGACTGTCCCTCGTTTCCTTATGTGCCACTTGGCCTTCTCTGACCTCTGCATGGGCATCTACCTGGTCGTCATAGCAACTGTAGACATGCTCACCCATGGCCGGTACTACAACCACGCCATAGACTGGCAGACAGGCCTGGGCTGCAGTGCTGCTGGCTTTTTCACGGTGTGTATGCGAGCACGGGGACCTCTGCGTCCATATTTATGCTGTACATATTTAACAACGTTCATAAATGTTAAATGTTCGTGTTTGAATGGGGATATGTGTGCCTTGTGCAGGTGTTTGCCAGTGAGCTGTCAGTGTTCACATTAACAGCGATCGCCCTGGAGCGCTGGCACACCATCACACATGCTCTGCGGCTCGACCGCAAAATTCGCCTGAGACACGCGTGTATTGTCATGACAGCGGGGTGGATCTTCTCCTCCCTCGCTGCTTTGCTGCCCACAGTTGGAGTCAGCAGCTATGGCAAGGTGGGTGCTTCATTCTTCATTCAATTCCTCTGTGCTCGCCTGTTCGTGAGAGCAATAAACTGCAGGTTATATTGGACTTTGCTGAGATACAGGTAGTTTGGGATGCAAAATGATGCATGAAGAAATGCAGTGTTTTGTTGCACCAGGTCAAGTACCAAAGTCAAGTCCTAAACTTAGAGTTTTGAGTCCTAAAGTCTTTCTGCGTTTTTCTCCAAATGTAATGCAATTTTAACAATAGAGCCTCAACTTCTTTCTGCAACTTCAAATTTTGAATGAACTTGGAAGTTGTTGCATTTCATTAGTGTATGATCACCTGGAAATAAGAATTGTTGTGTTTCTGTTACTTTAGAACGAGCCACTTTTATCCACATGGTGCGCAGGTCCTCTTCCATGGAGTTCACCATGTTGAACCACCATGTTTCTATGGTAGCCCCGAACGGACAAAATAATCACTGGCTCCAGATTTTGTCTTTTGTGTTTTTTGCAAGTTTCACGGCCACCATAGTTTCTCCTACACACTTGGCAGGTCCATCATAGATAAAACTAAATCCTACACACTGGTCATTTAACTGGTTATCAACATACTTGTTGCAACTATTTCTTACCATCAACTAATCGATTAATTCAACATTGAAATAAAAACATAAGTCTGAAACCTCTCAGAAGGAAATGAAAACATCAACAGCTAAGCAGGTTCCCAGGTCAACAAAACTCCAGTTGTATTTCGGAAACACCGTTCCAGAGATGGGATTGCACGCAGTCTGCAGTGTCTAACAATGCACTCCCAGCATCAAATCTATGTTTTTACAAAGAGTTATTTATCTAACAGATATTTTTTGAAAAATGTATGTGAACAGTAGCCATTTTAAAGTTCCTCTTGGTCCATGTCCATTTTCCTGTTGCAGGCACAGGCTCTTGTTCTAGAATTAGAGAAACAGGACTTAAATTTAAAAGTCCTCTGAGAGGCAATTTATGGTACAGCACAGAACATATAGACACATTTAAAGCACATCAGATTAAAACAACAACGGTTTAAGATCAAGTGCAGCAGTGCCTTAAATATCATCACAGTCCAGGCAGGCGTTCAGGTGCATGTCAATACCTGCGTTCCAACAATTGTCATAAAAATAAATACTACAGTATACAGTATATCCTCTGCGTATCCATGTATTTAATCTCTTCTAGTCCATGTATTTCCCCAGACTCACCCTGGCTACTGCATCTCGTTTAATTGAGTTATTGTCATGGGAATAAATTAGTTTTTTACTCGGCTGGCTCTGATCTTGGGGTATCTGCACCTCCGACCAGAAGGGAGTAGCTGGAACTCCACTGAGAGAGGATGGGATGTATCCATGCAGACCTCATCTGCCTTCTCAGTGAGCCTGGTCAGGTACAGACCGTACAGGTCAGGCTGCTGGTGCTCCATGATTTTCCCTCAGGACCTCACAATTGTTCCTTATTTCCTCTTGTGAGTAAGTTTGGAGTGTCTTTACCAGCATACAATATAATAACACAGGATATTCTTAATAAAGGATTTGTAAAACAGAGTTTATCCGCTTTATCAGCATTTTAAAAAGTTTAGTTTTCTAAGAAAACAAATGCACTGCTGTCTTTTCTTAAAAATAGCATCAGCACATTGGTCTCAAAAGAGTTTGTGATCAATAATAAGACCAAGATATTTATACTCGGTCGCCACCTCAATCTCCTCTCCTCTGATCCCAGATAGAGTGGGTGGTGGAGCATCATGTCTAAACTCTAAAATCAGTTCTGTGTGTTTGTGTAACTTGTATAATCGCCTCCCTGCTTGGTCTTTTGTTTGTTTGTTTTTAAAGCATATTTGCCTTTATTTGTCAGCAGCCTAGACAGACAGCAAACACAGGTTTCCAGTTGGAGTCAAATATGGTGGTTACGTGAAAAGCATTTTAAACCACCTCGACCACCAGGAACCCCCACACTTTGTTTTGATGAAGAATTTAACAACAATAATTTACATATATTACATTTATTTACTGACATTAAGCTGGAGGCTTAGTTTCTTTATTTATCTAAATGCAAAAGTAAGAGGATTGTCCAAGAAGGCACAAATTATTAGCTTTTAGAAACTATTAGTTGCTTTCAGAAAGACCAGATACATGTTAATGCCAGGTGTAAACAGGCTCATAGTGAAGGTGTCTTTGTATAATCTACCTGTCCTTTACAAACAGAGTTTAGTGAAGGTTCAACTGCTCCAGAACTCTGCAGAGTTGTGTTTATATCCCAGGTTATGATGTGCAACTTAAGTACACTGTCTAATTTTTTAATATGTGTATATTTGTTTGTGTTGCAGGTGAGTATCTGTCTGCCCATGGATGTGGAGTCTCTGGTGTCTCAGGTCTACATGGTGTCTCTCCTCCTCCTCAACATCCTCGCCTTCTTCTGCGTGTGCCTCTGTTACCTCAGCATCTACCTGACCATCCGCAACCCCTCGTCGGCGCCGGCCCACGCCGACACCCGCGTGGCCAAACGCATGGCTGTCCTCATCTTCACCGATTTCGTCTGCATGGCTCCCATCTCCTTCTTCTCCGTCTCTGCCGCCCTCAAGCTCCCTCTCATCACCGTCTCAGACGCCAAACTCCTGCTGGTCCTCTTCTACCCGATCAACTCCTGCTCCAACCCCTTCCTGTACGCCTTTTTCACCCGCACCTTCAGGCGGGATTTCTTCCTCCTCACAGCTCGCTTCGGCCTGTTTAAGACGCGGGCGCAGATTTATCGGACAGAGAGTTCCTCCTGTCAGCAGCCGGCGTGGACCTCTCCAAAGACCAGCATTGTGACACTGTACTCTCTGGCCAACACATCAAGTCTAGATGGAAAACAAGAGTGCTGATTGTCCTTCAGAAAAAGATTCAGACTTTTTTTACTGGATTGTGAACAGGATGGTCACATTTCTTTCCTGTACAGAAGTCCTATTTCTCTCAGGCAAATAAAGAAAACTCCTCTTTTGTCTGAAAGAGATATTGACAGAACTTAATGCATCTTTAAGTTGCAAGAAATTCAATTGTGCTTCAAGGTTCTACATATGACACTCACTGCCTCTAGATGTCACACTAGAGCACCAGCATCTCAGACTCAAACACAAGGCTGCGATGTTCACACTTCTCTCCTGATCAGCGTTATATCGCCAAAACTGTCTTGGTTCGTCTTTCCACTGTTCCAGCGTTCACCAACTCTACTTTGGCCAAAATAAACCTTTAATTCACAGGTTAGATGTAAAAATATTCTGGTTTTACACTCAATTTTTCCCCACTGTCCATTATTAACACATTCACCTTGGTAAGGAACTATTTCTTTAGTCTTCTGAGTGATTTAAATCTGTGTAATGTGATAATTAGCTTTCTAGCGACCCTGCCAGTACTGGCTGCCTATAACATCAAGTAAAATATGCTTTATGTGGCTCAAGTTTTATGGTTTTAATTGAATTTAAATGCCTTCAGCTGACTGCTTTTATCTGCCCTCTGCCATCTTGGGAGATCACTCTCTAACTCTCTTTATAAATGCCAACAGAAGGCCAGCGGTTTCACAGGGAGGGACTCATATGCGCTTACCATGTATGCAGAGCCAAACCATGCAGCTACCAAAACCAAAAACAGAGAAACTCAGATTACAACACACACATGACATCATTCTCTGCTCAAGACGCCATTATTCCACTATATCTTTACAGAGTAAATATTTGTTGCTGCTACAGTAAAGGGCCAGTCTGTCAGATTTAGTGGCATCTAGTGGCGACCTTGCAGACTGCAAACACCAGGTGTCACTCTCTCCGTCTAAGTGTGTCTAAGAAAAGCTATGTACTCAAGATTTCTGTACTTTCTGTACTTTTGGTCTTGTTTCAGAAACAATCACATTTTTGCTCTGACTTGTCTCTGTCTCAGACAAAGAGGACTCAGGATTTTATGTCAAGACCGGTAAAGATCTGTGGGGATATTAATGAATTGCCTGTGCATTGTCTGATGTAAATGTTAACGGCATTACTGTGATTGGATGTAAAACTTCTTGCTTCGAATGCGCCCAGAAACTTGACTCATTGCTAATTTGACATTTTTATTACTGTTAACGGCTGTCACCCCTCCCCACCCCTCTTCACACCTACTCCAAGAAAGTGTATGTGGGAGAGAGGAGAAGAAACTGTGGCTGCCTGAAAGGAGGTGTCAGCCAAATCTTCTGTGATAAAATCTGACTCCTTAACCACAAAGAGTTCATCTGCAAAACAGTGTCCAAAAGAAAATACAGCGTGTAAATTCTGCAGTGCAATTCTTAGGCCTGCTGAAACGGCTGGGACCACTTCAAACTTTTTATCAGCACTTAGAAAAGAAGCGTAATGAAAGGTAAGCTAGGTGTAACAAATGCTAGAAAAGCTAGCTGGCTTGTTTATTCATTTGTGTTCAATTTCACTTCATTCAACGTGTAATTTTATTTACTTTTGTTTGCCCTCTTTTTCTCAGGAGGTTAACAATACACCGTAATCTCTGTAGACCACAGGCCAGCCCTCCCTCCTCCTACTACTGAAAAGGCACCAATATATTGATTTCTATTTGATTCTTGGTACCAAATCTTTACAAACGTAACCAAATAAATGTATTGGTGGCACTTTGCACTCAAATCAGAAGCGTAAGTACAGAAGTACATGAATTGAGACACATCATCTGTCTCGGTTTAGCTGTGGTCTTGACAACAACACTGGACCTCACATAAAATGCAAAAGGACAACTATAACCATGTTTGGTTTGTTTGTTCTTGGCTACAGTAGAAACATGGCGGTAAAACATGGTGGACTCTGTGGAAAAAGAACCACGCCCTGTGTAGATATGGTTCATTCTAAGGTAACAAAAACACAGTGATTCCTATTTTCAGGTGACTTATAAATATAATATAGACCAATAGATCACTCCAAATCTTACATACTGGACCTTTAATGTTCAAACTCGTGTATAGAACCTTTAAGAGGTGCACTTGTTTTTGATGTGTGCACGTGGTGGAGATAATGAACAGACTGCTGAATCCTCAAAATAGTGCTGCAACTCATCATTATTATGCATATTATGACATTAAATCTTGTTGATTTTCATGCATCTCCAATATGTTGCCTGTATCTGTGTCCACCACATCAGCTGCTGACTCTTTCGGCTTAAAACTCAGACCTGCAGCAACACAGGGCACAAGTGTCCAGTGCCCGTCTTAAAGCCGTGTGACCCGTGGCTAAACTCTTCTGTATGTATACTGTGCATAGAAATCCAACTATAGCTACAGAACAACTGCAGATATTTTGACCAAATCTAGGTCAAACAGCTGTCCTAGATAATTCCTTGTGTTTGTTTTAAACTTGATTGGAACACCAGATGGGTGGAGTTTACCGCATCACAACAACTGAGCTCACAAGTAAAACTAGGAAGAGTAGAAAAGAGAAGTAAACCGAATTGTTCTTTCACGCATCGCCTTACGTAACAAAACACCATCCATCTGGTGTCCCAAGATAATGGAACAAACTGAGGTACTTTGAAACAGTTTTATTAAAGGTTTGACACTCGGGATTACAGCATACGCACATCAAGAAATCAACATTCATTTAACATTCAATGTCATGATGGAATGATAATCATTAAGAAGCACACCGCAGGGATGTACTGATTAATAATCTCCTCATGCACTGTCTGCTGTAGCTCTCCATGTCTCCACGTCTCCATGTCTCTGTTACCCTTCACTTTCCCTATTTTCTACTAAATGAAAGATCTGTAATTAGGGGCCGGGCAGCCTAAGCTGCCAGGACCCTCTTGTAATCCTGCATGTTCTTCTTCTTCTTCTTCTTCTTCTTCCGAGGAAGTCCTACTTCCCATGCACGAAAAATGAAAAAA
>JAJHUR010075969.1:0-14391 GCA_027495735.1 Lutjanus campechanus | reverse complement strand
TTTACAGCTAAACCCAAAATAGCTCTAAAGATCCCCATCTGATGCAGTTCACATTTCAGAGCCGTACCCACAAACTTCAATGAGTCAAATGCAAAATACAAGAGGTGAAGTCTCTGAGGTGTAGAGCTCACCTTCTTTCTTTCAAAAAAAAAACATGCATCATAACTCCTGGGTCTGCTTGTCGTCACTGGTGCAACACTGGAGCAATGATTTACTGTATCTGTTGTTTATTCTGTCAACCACTTACACTTCAGTTCAGGCGTTTATACTCTACAGCCCATCCCTCTTGCCGCCGCTTCCCAGTTTAGAGATTTGGAGCTGTTTGTCAGCTTTGAAAAACAACTGATCTGTGCTGCAGGAAGCTCTGGCATGCAGAGCTCCTCCACTTAAGAAAAATAAAGGCAGAAAAACAAATGGAAGCATGTTTTACATTGTATTTATGTTTGTTTGTTTTTTACAGTGATGTTCACAACTTTTGTCCCCTTTACATGTACATGGAATTAAAAAGACACCAAAGAATCTACACACAGATTAAGCAAATTAGTGCACTGACGCATGAAAGAGCAGCTGTTTTTACACGTCAGTTTTGCATGTGACTACACAACGATGTGTAGTTAATGTGACACACCGGCATCATTATTGTTATTGTTTTGTTATTATTGTTATTATCGTGTGACACAACAACAACAGTAAGCATGGAAGAGATTCAGGTTGCGCTGCTGTTGATCGTGATTCAGTGCTTTGCAAATGGGGTCATTGAGTCAACACTTGAAAACAGATGAGTAGTAGCACAGCTGTTTAATAATGCCTGAACAATACCAGGCTTAAAGTAAGCAAACAGATTCAAAAACGGCAGCTGAAATAAAATGTTGTTCAGCGCTACAAGTCCCACCTCCAAAGGTTCTGAACTTTTCTCCCCCAAAGTTCCTCCAAAGTTTCCTAGTCCCAGGAAAGTTCCTACAGTGGAAACGTGGCTTTTGTAATACAAAGCCTTCAAACTGGCTCAGCATAGAAGGGCAAAATGAATCTTCACTGGGATGCTAGTCTCATCATCTAGTCGACAAGTCCCTTTGTCGCGTCCATGTTGTTTCCACATTGTGACTTAAAAGCTCATGAACGCACCAAAGTTGAAAGAACAACTTCTCAGCTCAGGAAATGGGACCATCTGAGGAGCAAGACTGGAAGCTATCAGCCAGGATCAAAAGTTCAAACTAAAACCTAACAACACCTCTAAAGCAACAATGAATTATGTTTGTTTCATCTGTACACAGACAAAATGTAAAGTAACCAAACAACAAAATACAACATGTTACTGAGCTAATTACAGAGGTGCTGATAGGCTTATTTTTGAACTTTGAAGAGGGCCAGGCCAGCTGTTTCCCCTGCTTCCAGCTTCTGCTAAGCTAATTGCCTCCTTGTTCTACACATGGCTCCGTACTTGCACACAGAGAATGAGGGCTTGACGGTGGTATTTATCTTCTCATCTCGTTCTAAGCAAGAAAGTGAAGCAAAACATCAAACTATTCCTTCAACATGGGCTCTGCTTTGAATACCAGAAAAATAAAAAACAGTCTATCAGTGACTGTCACTGATTCACGGAGTATAAATATAGTCCTGCTGCTCTCTCCGTAGCAGCTGTCCCAGAGGAGATATACTGTTTTTACTGTTAGCATGCGATGTAATACACTATTTATGAACGTTCATGTCAAATTTATTGTGGCTTTATTTTAGTACAGGGATATGTGGATTCACATGAGTGTGCAGAATCCATACCGTTTGCCTGCGCACGCGTGTCGCTGAGTGCGTTTTTGCTCCAGATGGCGTGTAAGCCCATGTAGCTCCCACAGTTATCAATGCAAGCTGGAATTATGCAGACGCGCTTTAATTCTGCAAACAACCCTTAATTCTTAATTTAGATATTAATTAGTTTCCCTGTTACTTGGCAAGGCCCTGTGATTTCCCCTGACACCAGGCATGTTTATAACTGGGGCGTCTGCTGCCTCACGCTGCAGAAAAGCATGTCGACGATGTAGGAGACTCAATAACATGATTGAAACAAGTTCATTAACTGAGACCACAGCAGCAGGAGTGTAATCATCAGCCGGCAGTGAAAACACAGAGGAACTGTACTTTATTCAGCTTATGATGTCTGTTTTAACCACTGAGACCCTGTATAATATTTGAATTCTTTGATTTCGGCGATAGACGAGGAGCCTGTAAGATGCTGTAGTCTGTGTTTAGCCTTCTGCATTATAAATGTTACAGCATTCTCTATCAGTGAGTGTCTGTACTAATCCCACTGTTGGTTGCCATGAATCCTGCAGATCTTGACAGTATTTTCCTACAAATGCAAATATTTTGAAACTCTAATACCGGCTCATATTTACTCAAGAGATATGTTGAAGCATGTTGTGAAACCAGAAATGCTAAACATATTAACGAACGCATGAAGAGAACAATCAACATCATTATTTATGATTTTTGCAGCTGCTCTGGTTTTGACCTCATGTTCTGGTTCATTTTCATTACTGGGTGATATAATTGGTTTCCTTTTTCACTGTAGGGCTGCAAACTAACAATTATTTTTGATTAATCTGCAGATTATTTTCTCAAATTTGTCCTGGAATTTTTTTTTTAGCAATTAATGAACCATTTCCAACAGCCTAATGTGACTTCTTCATATATTCATTAAATATTATAATTGGTACTTTTTAAAATATATTTTTGTACACTCAACCAAAATATTAACGCAATACTTTTCTTTTTGCTCCGATTTTTCATGAGTCGAAGTAAAACAAATGATTTCTTCTGTGCACAGAAAAGTTTAACTTCTCTCAATTTTGTTCAAAATCTTTTATAAAATCTGTTAGTGAGCACTTCTCCTTTGCCAAATTAATCCATCCTGACAGGTGAGGCATGGAGATGCTGATTAAACAGCTGGATTATTGTACAGTTGTGTGTTTTGGACTGATTACAATAATACTATGTTGAAAAAAGACATTTATTAGGCGTTGAACTATGGATATTTCACATATGACTACAGACAGCATTTTTTCCCCCCTGGAGGTCAAAGTCATGACCTGACCTATTCTGCCTCTAATTGATTTAAAGTGTGGTCACACATAACCAAATTAAGGGAAGTGGGTACAAATTTGCATCCTTTCTTCATGTCGAGTTCAGCTTTGTCACAGCCATGACCAAAACCAAAGACGGCTACTCAGCCACATTGATGTATGTGTGATATTATAAGCCTAACCCCAACCAATCAATCCTCACGCCTAAACCCCGGCCTATATATCACAATAGTGAAGCTTCATATCAGTAGATATTGATAATTATTTTGTTGTATCACCAACACTGTTCTGATTGTTGTTGATGCTTCCATCTGCCAGGGCCAGGGCGGGAACACACGAGGGGTTTGTCTGTTAACTGATTGGCTGTTCATGTGTCACTCGTAGCACGTTCTGTTATCAACAGGTCTGACAGGCTGTTTATGAGTGTAATCGTTCCTTCTTTCATGGTGGTTTGTATTCAATGCATTTAAGTGAAACTATCAGACATTTTATCAAACTACTTTCATATTGATGACGTGTCTATCACTGATAGATACCTATTGTCACTCAGGCCCGCCTAAATCTAACCGCCCCAATCAATGAAGGCAAAATATTTATACTTTGTCCTCCAGGGAAATATTTATATTATATATTTTAATGATATAAATTTGAGAGAAATAAACTTTTTTTGTGCATAGAAGACTCAGATTTATTTTACTTTAACTCATGAAAAATGGGAGCAAAAACAAAAGTGCTGTGTTTATATTTTTGTTGACAGTATATACACCCATTTTTTCCACATACTTGTTTTCCTTGTTTTTAGCTGTTATGTCTATTTCTGTGTAAGAAAAAACTGTCAAATTCCTCGTACGTGTACACACGTTTGGTCAGTAAAGCCGATTATGATAATTAAGGATCAAATCTTACCTTGTTTTAGAAGAGAAGCTAATTATTTAATCATATTTCTGACAGATGTTTTGTCGCCGTGTCCAGTCATTTTTAATTCTGATTCTGAAATCCTCAGAAAGAAATCATCATTTTACTCCCACTTGCCTTTGCATTTAATAAACAAAACAGAGCTGCGTTGGCTGAGTCACCATGTTGGTCGATCATCCCTCTTCCTCCTGTTGTTTCACATTATTTCCTCTTCAGCTTCTCACTTCTGCCCCCATGCAACTACCTCCTGTGATATTCGTGTTGATAACTGTGATATTCCTGTTTAAAAAACTGATTTTGTTTTGGGTTTTTTTGTTAATCTCCACTTTGTGCTCTCTGCATTTTTCCCCCCAGTGCACTCCCATCGTTGGCCATGGATTTGTGTTGGACAAGTACAAGTGCCAGTGCAGGAGAGGATTCTACCATCCGAGCCGAGTGGCTCTCAATGGCTTTAAAAGTAGGTTACAAATCCCTCTGTGATATAAAAATACATTTTAC
Organism: Lutjanus campechanus; assembly: GCA_027495735.1. Taxonomy (NCBI): domain Eukaryota; kingdom Metazoa; phylum Chordata; class Actinopteri; order Lutjaniformes; family Lutjanidae; genus Lutjanus; species Lutjanus campechanus. Next base: position 9,904 of record JAJHUR010075969.1, on the reverse strand, counting down.
AGCGAGCTGTCAGATCAAAACTTTGAATCTTCTAAAAGCAAGCTTTTTGGTATTTACAAACTTCTTTTTTTCAGTTGACAGCCACACATTGTGTTTGAAATTCCTCTTATGTCTTTGAATGGGTATCCTGGGGCCCGTGAGGTTATGAAACCCCAATCTTCAGTAAAAGTATTCTGACTGTTCTTATTGTAGAACTGTCTACTATGTCTCTATTCCGAGCTCTAGTGCGATCCACAGGTGGCGTGTGAGTCACGGACCTGTTGGATGATTATGTGGTTGCGTGCACAGAGAACACGTCTTGGTGGGATACATTTGAATAAAGGTTTAGTCATACTTTAATTGCCTGTTCACTAACAACCCTTAGTTACTGTTGCTAAGCATGTCAAGCTTTCCATTGTCACATAGGACATACTGACAGATTTACACCATTTGATATTCTTAGTCATTTTTGAAACAAAGGCTCTTTGATTTTATCCACAAGTAAACAAAAGCAGGCTCCATTTCTAGCCGAGAGCCATGGATTTTTCAGGCTCACAAGCAGGTTTTGTCAGCATGCGCTAATGCTAACACTAATACTCCAGCTGAGCTTTTTCTTATGTTTCCACACGAATCTTATAGAACAGAGGTTCTCATGTTTTTTCTCAGTAAGTTTCTCAGATAGAAAATATACCAGTGATCCCTTTATGCATGTCCCTTGGAATAATTTGACATGGCCTTTTTAAAGCTTCTATTTAGTTATGTGAAAGAGTAACATGAAAGAAATGTATTAGAAAGATATTAGGCATTAGATATTAAAAATATTTGCACCATGTCAACACAGAAAACCCATAACATGCATACACACACATCAAGAGACTGTATCATGTGAGTGTGTTTCACTAAGAGTGGAAACCATTCTGATTATTTTGAATAAAGAAATTCTGATTATTTTAAATATACAGGTTAAAGCTTATAGCTATAGTATATTATAGTGCAATGTAAATAAAAATGTTATTAAAATGATATATTAAAGTAATGTAACTTGAGTACTTTCTGTTACTTTTGGATTACCTCAATACTAAACATGGTGACGTTGTTTGCCCTAATATTTTGGGCTTTTATGCCTTTCATTTTTATAGGACAGCTTAAGATATGACAGGAAAGGGGGAGTAGGTCAACAACATGCAACAAAGGGCCGCAGGCTGTAGTTGAACTCACTGTGGGTAATGGATTACAGTTACCTTTTTTTGTATCCAGATTAAGTAATCTGTTACTCCCCAAGCCTGCATACAGATCTTGTTATCACTCTCACATTTCAATTATTTCTTATTTTAAATGTGACACGCAATAAAAACATACAGTAAAATTTGTACACACAACTTGGCTTTGGGCCCATTCTCCACCAACGTTTCTCCTTTCACCCTTGTGATTTTAAGTATATCCTTAACTTTACCTCCCTGCCCGTGCTTTAGGTTTGAATGCCTGTATTCTGACACCTTGACAGAAAGCGCTGCAGTGTCCTCCGGCTGCGAGCTCGGCCCTGATGAGCGAGATAATCAAGCAACGGCGGTGGTTCTCATTCCTGACTCCAACAATACAGCACCCCAAGGGGGATGATATGCTAAGCTGGAGCTTTATTGTAATGCAGCGTGATGAGGCCTGTAGTCAAACAGCTCAGTCTGTGAAGAGCCTCATCTTCCAAAACCCCATGCAGAACCTGTCATTAAAAACCACTGCAGCTCAGATTGGGTCGCAGTAGCTGGCGACCCTGATTTCCCCCCCTGGAACCTGTCTGTTATTCCTCGTGCATCCCCAAAAACAGAGCAGACTGGAAACAGATTTTGTATTGTTCCCTAGCAACAGGCCAAAAGGACAGATATCAAAGGGGAGAAAGGATGGAGAGAGAAAAACACAGCCTTTAACAAATGAATTATTTGGAAATGTGCAATGAAACATGACATTTGATCTGAACGTCAAAAGCAATTTTCTTGCTTGTGATCGTAGACTCTCTGCCTTGATAGTTGTGACTATCCATTACCATGAATTTAAAAAGATGAAAAAAATATATTTAGCTCACTCGATAATTTGTCATTCTTTTACAGATTTGTTCTTTTTTTTAATGACACTCCCGCTACACCATAGAGGACCACCATAATCCAGAAATCTGGAGAGAAAGAGTGAGAGAGGAGCTCAAACAATTTAGATGATGTGCAAGATAAACAAACTATTCACATATTTACAAGATATAGGATCCTAATCCAAAGTGAAAGAGTGAGAGAAGTTCACTCGCACTTTGAGAAGTTTCAATCCGGACCAAGTTTCGGAACGAGAGTGCAAGGAAACCGTAGAAACTCACCTTTATTCTGAAAACGGTGTGGACTGTTTTGCTACCGTTTCAGGATTGAACGACGTGTTTCCTTTGTTTTCTCTTGTTTGGTGGGTGTGTCATAAGTATTACTCAATCAGCAGAAGCGTATGTATAAACACTGCCGTATAAAAAGACATGGCAGCGCAGTGGGCCTGGCGTACACAACAGGTTTCTCAGCGCACCACTGTTTCTGTTAAAATAAACATTTTGCTAAGTTTTGTCGGGGCTGAAAACACGGCCCTGAAATCCCCCTCCTACATCGAGCGGTGTCCTCCTGGGTCGTGTCTAGAAGGGAACCCTCGATTTGTGAAATTTTTTGGGTTAAATGTTCTCTTGCAAGATCTTTCGCGGGTCTGGGCTTCCCGTCTAGGCATAACCGTCCTGCTGCCTGCCCAACAGCACGGTACAAGAGAGGAAGAGACCCCCATGGTGTTTGCAGAGTAAGTCCCTAAATTTGTCGCCAGTCGGATTTTGTGAATGGCCCAGCGGCTGCCAGTTTGAAACCCGTGCTGTATGATATGCCTGTTGTTTGCCTGCTGCACAGAACAAAAACACAAAACCTCCTTTAAGCCTCCTTTAATGTTACATTAGTGCAAAAACTCATATTAGATGACGAGCAAAATGTCACTCATAGCAAACTGTGTAGCATCAGTCAGCCATGCACAATCACAACAAGACTCTTTCAGACCTGTTAGATATTCTTTCTCTGAAAAATTCTAAGTATAATTGCGTGACGCATTTTAAATCCAAAGCCATCTGTCTGCTCCTGTGTCAGCTCTCACCAAGTGCCACTCTGGAAACTCTATAAACGTCAAACTGACGCGCTGATCATAGAGTCTGACGAATGTTTGCACAGTTCATCACAAAGCCAGAACACACAGTACCAGTGTGAACTGTTTTACTTTGTTTCTTTCTCACCAGGTTCTATGCAAAAACGTCCGCTTCCTTCCATTAGTTTGCACCACATGCACAAGCTCTGGCCACATTGCCGTAACTAATGGCTAATTCTGCGGTCTGAGCCAACTGGGAGGTTTCTTTCTTGATATGATGAACACTTTTCACCTGTTACTTTTGGGATTCCTGCAGTTTAAGATACAACAACATCTTTTCATGTTGATCTCCAAATAAAGTCATGTTAGTTTGTTTTCTACCCGCTTGTGAGTGTGCATCTCACTGATGTTGCTTGGAAACCTGCCTATTGACCATCAGGTAGAGGTGCAGTATTCAACAGCTGACCTGTAGAATACTTTCTAATACTTTTCATCTAAAATCTTCTTGCATTGTCTTGTGGATTATGGTTATTTGAAACAAAAAAGAACAGCATGGACAAATTAACATCCAACACAAGTTTACTCCTCTCAGTACAAATGTCTACTGCATGAGCGTTCGGGCAAAGTGAGCTCTGCAAGCTTCAAGCAGGGCAGGTAAAATTAAGGAGACTGTGTCACTACGGCTGTGCAATAAATGAATCAGAACAAAAACCACAGCAAACATTTTAAAGACTAGCAATCAGTGAAAAAGACTTTATTTGCATTTAGGAACTCTTTGGAAGATCACAGGTGGTGCCTGCACCTGACACCAGAGGTGTGGAATCATCATGAACATCTGGCGCTAGATGTCTGAAACTGAGCTGAGACGTGAAAATGTAATGGAGTTTGTGTCTTTCTGTTCTTTCCTTCCATTGTCTCTCTGTTCAGAGTGACAATGATCTCGCCTTCAAAAGTCATATCTAAGAACAGGCTGCGCGTCCAGAAGTGTTAAAGCAGATCAGTTTGCTAATAATCACACATACAGTATATTAGGTGTGCAACGCAAAGCAACCACAGTTTGCAGTAATATCCCATCCTCAATGACTTCTCGTCAGTTTTCACCAGATCACTTGTGCAGCAGAGGATAAAGCTTAACTAATGCTGACACCTTGCCTTGTAGGTGGACAGCAGGTGGGACCTGAAGAGTTGAAATTGGGGACGGTCTCAAAAGTGCATGTAAAATGAGCCAAGGGAGCTTTTCAGATTTTTTTTTTTTTATATTGAAACTAACTTTATTTTCATCTGGAGCAGCCATTGCGTGCACAAAAAGAAATATACAGCCCAAAGCATTCTTATTTAACAGTATGTGTTATTAAGAACTTCACATCATGACTGTCTGGGAACGTTACAAGGCGACGCCCTTTACACCAAGGGGACATTCAGTGAACATACAATTTCTAGCCGGGACCAGGGAAGTAAAAAAGACAAAAGTTGCTATCAGGGTCACCTCCTTCCCTTCTTTTGCAAACCCTTAAACACAGCGAGACTAAGTGGAAAAATCAAGCCACTTTGTGTGATTTCTCACACCAGCGACTGCATGATTGCTTGATAAACTCATTAGCATTTCTATAAATTTACCAGTCAACCCGGTTACCACAGTACCTTTAGCACATTCTCTTGCAATCACGCTCTGCTGAAGCACTGTGTAACTTTAGCACAGTGTTTGCATACTGTATGAGCTCTGGGACTTACGGAGGAATTACATGCTTATCGAGCATCGTTTTCAAGAGAAGCTGCACAGTGTCTGTGTGGTGAAAATGGAGGAATTAAAGTAAAAGAACTGGTTCCAAATCCTGCCACAGCAGACACGTCGCAGAGAGAAGAAATTATATTTTTGGCAGTCGATTCTTTACATGTAATTGATTAAATTCAGGTTTCAAAGGCGCTTAACAGAACACGTCCAGTCATGCTAATGTGAACAGTCTCAAATGGAGATGGAGAAAGTAGTCAAGGGACAGATTTGATAAACCACATCCAAGTGTGCCACATGCTGGTATAACAACAATTATACAGACCCGAGTGATAAAGGGAGCAGTGTCACAATATTTTATCCTCCTCTCTTTCATTATTCCCTCATCTGCCTAATTAAAGGCTGTATTCTTGTAATTATCACCCCCAAGGCTTTGTGATTTATTGGGTTGATGATTTCTCCTTCTTCAAATTGATTAACTGAGCATTTAATAAGATGTCAGTGTGTGACAGCTAAACACAAATTAATTACATTGATAATCCTTGAAAACACTCCAGTAAATCAGACCTGAGCTCTGAGTCATGATTAGATAGAATATCTTCAAAAGGCGCTTTTTCATCTCTTTCATCTGATTGTCGATTGAAGTGCCTCTACCTCGTGTCCTCAGGTAAGGAGCAGGGCTCCATCAGAGACGAAGCCTCCGACGTGTCCAATAAGTGCCTGCCGTGCCGCGAGGGCTGCCCCTACTGCCGGGACGACACCCCCTGCCTGGTCCAGGAGGATGGAGCTCTGCGGCTCGCTGTGGCCTCCTTCCAGGGTCTGTGTATGGTGCTGGACCTGGCCAGCATGGTGGTGGTCTACCACTTCAGGAGGAACAAGGTGAGGAAGAACAAAACTAGCTCTGATAGACTCGCAGTCCACCATTGTTCAACTTCATGCAAATGTCCACAGTCTGCCAATGAAAACATTTAGAGGCTCTGTTTAGAAGTGTAAAGATCAATATTCACTCCCATTATTACAATATTACATTATCAATGTTTATTCATCTATCAATTTTTATTTATTACCCACATTATAATTGTCACATCACAAGTATGGGGGCAGTTTAATTTAGTGGAAACCAATGTGACTATACCCTAACAAAGAGACAGTGTTGAGTTGCATTATGGGAACTGTAGGATCCAATATTTTTGGCACTGAACTTGTCCTACAAATAACTAAAACTCAGGAAATCTTATCTCCCGCTGCTTGGATTTTGAACATTTAAAAAAAAAAATGTAATTCATGAGTCTCCAAAGTTTCTGGGAATGCAATATTGAGTCCCCGGAGAGCTCCTTAATCAATTAGCTAACTGGAAATGTCCACGTCTCTGGACATTTTCCACTTAAAATGGAAGAAGGTGAAGGGAACATGCATGAAATATTCTGGCTTTTGCCTTTATTCCAAGAGATGTTAGACAAGCATACGGATATGGCCGCAGCCTTCTGTCCTTACTCTGTGTTCATTTTGTCCGTATTTGTGCACATTTTCTGAAACCTTACAGATACGGATGAAATGAAGCAGAACCACCAGTCATGGGGCGCAGTGTAGCAGTGTAGCAGTGTAGCCTGTAATTGGAGTGAGACACAACCACAGAACACGAAGTCTGGATTTCAGTAATTTCGAGGAACAAATCTGATAAATAAATGTTAATTTGCCGTATATCTGTGTTTTTAGATGCATGATTTCATACCACATGCATATTTACCTGGGACGTCTTTTTCAATTTTAGCCAAATGAAAGACAACCCATCAATCCTTTATTGTTTTTTTTTTCTTTAAAGCACATTGACATAATTAACATCCACCTGAGCCATTAATTTGAATCCACACGGCAAAGTTGTTGCATAACATCCACTCTGCTAACAGAATAAAGGGAAATAAATATGAGACCCCCGCGGTGTAGGATAATTACAACCAGTCCTCAGGCAAAGTTGAGTCGAATCTCTCCCTGTGTGCTATTTATAGACATTTGTGCTTCAAATTCTCCTACGTTTCTTCAGTTCACAAGAAATGTCCCCGGAGCCCTTTGAATTTACATAAAAAACATAAGAAATCTTCCAGGAGGTAATGTGGGTAATTAAATCCAAACTCAGAGAAATGCTGTCGTCACTCAGATTCTTGTTTCAGGGGAAGGCAAAACAGAGAAAATCATATATATTCAACCCCCCATTTGTTTTTGTTTGCTTTGAAAGAGGCAATGATTCATTATTTGCATTTGCCTGCAACGGCAAAAAAAGCTACAACCTCTCACAACACTCTGTTTAAACAAACTGTGATGTGAGATTTACAAAAAAAACATGGCCCTCTCATAAACAAAATGAATTTCATACATCATTTTTAACATGTTTGAATTCACTAAGCTGAACAAAGATCTCTAGCTAATAACTTCAGAAAGGCCATGATTTTTCAACCTCCCTCAGCTCGCCTAATCATAATTGCATCACCTTCTCACTGTCAATTATTGATTGATGTTTTTCCTGTTGTTTCTCTCTCCTCATTAACAGAGCATCCGTACGTCTGGTCTCATTCTGCTGGAAGCCATCTTGTCTGGGGCGTTACTGCTCTACTTTCCAGTAAGTCTGTGTTGTGACTTTAAACAGCACCCAGAATTTACAGCAAACACTCCTTGAGCAGCTACTTTGTCAAAAATACAACAGACGCCATGACAACCACAATCTGATGTAATTAGTATCACCTTGCTGAGGAGTTGGAGGTTTGCAGCCTGCAACTCTTTATCTAACAGCTCAGAGGATGACTGTAACTGATCAGCTGCCAAAAAAATGCCAAAGATGCTGTTAGACTGTTGTCTGTTTTTGTGCTGGACGTATTTCTTCTAAAGGGATAGTTCAGATTATTGGATGAGGTTGTTTGAGGTACTTATTGATAGTCAGTGTATTACCTACAGTAGATGTCAGTCAACACACCCCCAGATAAGAGAAGCAGAGAGAGACACCAGTATAGATGCTAAGCAATGTACTGCTGTGGACAGGGTCACCTAAAAAAGGTATTTTGGCCACCGAAAGAAAAAAAAAACCAGTTTGAGTGTTTGTTATATTTGGAATATTTTCATCGCTTTACTTTGCCATCAGACAGTCTTTTCTGATGGGAAACCGTCATTATATGAGCCAAATATCACTCCAAACCAACCAAGCTCCACAGGCAAAATCAATAATTTTACCTCAAAGAACACAGGAGTTGCTAGTCTCCCAGTGTCTCACACTAACTGATCGAGGCAGCAGTAGACCAGCAACTCCTATGTTCTGTGAAGTAAAATGACTGATTTCGCCAATGAAGTTTGGTTGATTTGGAGAGAGCGATATTTGGCTTATATAAGGGCTGTTTACCATCAGAAAAAGCTGTCTGATGTCAAAGTAAAGTGGTGAAAATATTCTGAATATAGCATACACTTAAATTGATATGGATTTTCTTTAGTTGGACCTTTTCATAAGTAGCGAAAGTAACTTTTGTTGCTGACCCTGTCCACAACAGTACTTAGATGCACTGCTGGTGCCCCTCTCTGGTTCTTCTAACTGGGAGGGTGCTACTGTAGGTAATACACTGACTCTCGGCAAGTACCTCACACAACCCCACATCAAATAACCCAAACTATCCCTTTAAGTAATGTGTACTGTTGGCACTAAATGCAGTATCACACACATTATGTTTCCTGTGGCAGTTTCAGAATAAACTTAGTGTTTTAACACAGTCACGTGTTTGCATTAGGAGCAAGAACCCTGATACGGCTGTTGCGTGATATCATTACACAACAAGCAGTGATACTGGATTATACATACATGCATTGTTCCCTGTTAATCCCTCCTGTGTGAGAAGGCAATTTGAATCCAGTGTGGTAATGGCGGTCTCCACCACTAACAATGAAAACTACTACATAGAGAGGTAATTACAGTGTGAGAACACATTGATAGGCCATTGCAGGAAAAATGACAGCCATAAGTATAGTATCAAAAATGGGGTCTGATTTAATGAAAATTGAAAGGATTCTCACTTTATAATATTTTTTTGTCTGAGAAAACCTAAATCTCTCCTAGAAAATGAAGCGAGTACTTCATATTAAAAAGAAATGGCTGTTCCCTCTGTTCATATTATAAGACTTTACTTTGTAAATAAGGCAGTAAACCGTGTCCCCGACTTTTTCAGTGGCAGCTAGATGCTGTTTTAGTACTCTACTGTACTTCTGATCACTGTCTGGACAAAAACAGAGAGTTGGACATCACAGTGCGAGTGATTGTGCGTGTGCCTTTGCTAGCCTGCCTATTGTCTGTGAGTGTGTGTGTGTGTGTGTTTGTGCAGGTCCATGTGGGTGGATGCCAGCGTGCATTGTATATGTGTGTATTTACACTTGTGCACACAGCCCACAGTGCACCTGGAGTGCCGCGTCAGAAGCCCATCTTTAGCAGGCAAACAGATGGAAGAAACCTGAGCGCCATGTAACGGGGAGATCTGATGTAGCCGGGGAATTCGTTCCTTTCAAATACTTGCACAGACTGCCAACAGTGAGCCACTGCTCTCCTCAAACACAAAGCCCGATGGCTGGATGTTAGCCATCTTTAAGAGGAAAAAAACAAAAGCCAAAATCTGTCGAGAAGAAAGAGCTTCCGAGCGCTCGGCTGACTCCTGGGATGAAGGTTTTGATCTTATTCGAAAGTTACTGGAGTGTTACCATAAGAAAGATATTTGAATTAGCATAGAAAGCCTGCTAGTTTAGTTGCTGCAAGATAAAGCACCTGCAGGTATTGTCAGTTTGTCCTGATGTGACCATGCTTTCTTTTAAAAAAATATTTCTGCTGTGACTTTTGCTCAAATGGATTTGATTTTGCATCCACCCTCTCCCCCCATCCACCCCAGGGATAACTCAAGTACCAATAATAGCACCCCAAAAATATCCTGCCACTCTCTCATGTTCACACACTTGGATACACTCAAGGGTCTCTTCCTCCCTTTGCTCCGCTGTTCCTCCATCTTTTTTTTTTTTTTTTTTTTTTTTTTTTTTTTTTTC
>JAJHUR010075968.1:0-14420 GCA_027495735.1 Lutjanus campechanus | reverse complement strand
AGAAGGACCTCCAGTCTCAAACTGTGACACCAGTCACAGCTGTCACCAGTTTTGACTGGTGTCTACTTTAATTGTGGCACACACTATTGTACATGCTGTGCATTGATTAGATTAAAGATTTCCTTTATTGTCCCACATTGTGGGAAATCTGTGTAATCTGTGTTACAGTGGCAATATACAGTTTAGTGCCAAAAAGTACAGAAAGGCACTATAACTACAAAAGAGTCAATCAGCTATGACTAAATAACAGTAAAGCACTTATGATTTTCATTTTGATTGATCCTTATTTCATCTGACACAGTTCATTTTTTTAATTGAAATTTGGATAAAAGAGTTACCAAATTGTCTTGCTCTTACATTTTAGACTGTTTTGGACTGTTGGTCTGAAAAACAAGACATTTAAAGGTGTCACATTCTGCTCCAGGATAGTGTGATGGACATTTTTCACTGTTTTTTATTGACCAAACGATCAATTAATGGAGAAAAGAATTGTCAGATTATTTGATTTATTAAATGAAAATAATTGTTAGTTGCAGCCCTAAAGTCATCCATCCAGTATTTGCCAGCTGTAAGACATCACCGAAAAACACTGGCTGAGACAATATTTTCAAATAACTGTCCAAAAAAACCAAGTGTTGCAGTTTAACTTCTTTCTTTGATAGACTGAACATTATACTTTTTTGGCATTCCACATGTTTTTATGTGTGAATGTTGATGTTCTATAATACTCCTTGGTAGTGTGGGCTCAGTATTGCTGGCAATAAGAAGTTATCATCAGTCACACATGTAGACATTGCAACCACTAGAGGGCAGTGTATGCTTGCTCTATAAGCTTAACAAACAACGTTTGCCCTGTTGCACATTTGATCAATAGCTGGTGTTAATGTTTATGAGTTGTTAAATCGGCACTAATATTGTGTTTGAGCTCATTTGCTTCCTCATGCATCAAGATTAGTGGAGTATCAGTGGCTGACTCTCTGCTGACGCTCTCACTCTGTGTATTAGAACAGTTTAGTGCTCCTGAATAAGCTCTGGCTCATACTGTGCTATTGAGTGTCTGTGTACTTACAGTCTTATTAAACTGATGGTGACCATTAGGAACACTAATAAGACTTCCTCTGTATCTTCTCTCAGGGTATGTCTCTGCAGAAGAGGGCGGCTGAAGACAGACTTGCCAACACCGGCTCTGGTCAGTCCTTCCTGGCCCGGCAGAGACAAGCCACCAGCACACGCCGCTCCTATCCCGGCCATGTCCAGCCAGCTACCGCAAGGTAGATGGCAGTAGGGCAGAAACATGCTGCAACAAACTATCTTACAAATGCCCTGAACTTAACATACAGTAGATGTGCCTTTTTTGAGGCACTCTATTTCCATTCATTTCTAATGGACGTTCTTGTTTCCCTGCATTCTGCCTATTGATTTTCCTTTTTTTCCTTCTTGATCAGATCCATGAGGTAGAGATGCCAGGCAAGGCTGCCCAAAACTTGCACCACTTTTTTTTTCCTGACTAAGCACATTTTATCCTGACTTCCTGTGATGCCAGGCTTCTACCCCCTTTTCACACCCCAGCGTATTTGATAGGGTCTGACTAATCACTCCAAACACCCTCTCTTCCTCCCTCTCAACCACTGACCTTCCTCAACCTGTACTCTGTGGCAAACGTTTGCCAGGCAGGTAACTTGGAGCCCAAAGCAGAGAAGAATCAGATCTTCACATTTTTATTGAGAGAAACCGCTCTGCCTGTCCATGCAGTATTTATGCACATCTCTACCTGTGATGGCATTTGAGGTTCATCTTGTTTTTTGACTGGAGTTTCTGTTTTAACTCCAATGATGTAGCTTTCAGAGGGCAACAGCAAGTTTCATTTACATGTGTCAGTGTTTGAATTGTGTTTTACCAATGACAATAAGTTGCTCTTCTGCCATGTCATGTTTGGATCTGTGAATTTAGATCAATATTGGAACTACAAATTATTTGAGACATAGGAACATGTACAGTCATCATCACATGTAAATGTTCCATTTGCTTGCTAAACGGTCTCCACCAGGAGTACATGATTTGGGAAAAAAAAGAGCAATAATTGTGAGTGAAAAATAATTTCCCGTGAGAAAAGAAGCAAAGTAACTGTTGTTCAGTTGTTTCAGACGTTGCAACCCACAGCTCGGTAGACTGGTTTTCATTTTCTTTCTTAAAGAGCCACTGTTGAACAAACTGGACAAGGCATCAGATCACATGGTCTTGGCTTTACCAGCATTTATCAGGTTGTCTAAGACAACACCTTATGTGCCATAGTGTTGAATTTAAATGTGCATACTGCAGTATTTGGTCAATATTATTTTTGCAACACTACAGGCTTCCCTCCCCACACAACATACATGTGTCCAAGGAAGGTAGTTCAAATGCGTTTTGTTCTCTGGATTGCCCCTTAAATGGATAGTTTCAATTATTTAAAGTGGGGTTGTATGAGGTGCTCATAAATAGTCAGTGTATTAACTACATTAGATGCCAGTGGACACACCCCCAGTGTGGAGAAGCAGCGAGGAGTACCAGCATGGGCACCTAGCAATGTATTGCTGTGGACAGAGTCAGCAATAAAATATAAATAATAATAAAAAGTTTATTTGTGTTACTGTGTGACTTGTGTGCTTTTAAGGTTTAGTCACACAATAACCCAAAGGAAGTATCTGATGGAGGCAGCAGTAGAGCAGTAACGCTCTTGTTTTATGAGGTATATTTACTGAGGAATACTATAGGTTTGGTAAGCTTGGAGAGAGCAATGTTTGGCTTATATAACAGTGGTTTCCCATCAGAAAGGGCTGTCTCGCAGGAAAGTAAACTGGTGAAAATATAAAGTGTAAACTTAAATTGATAAAAAAAAAAAATTCTTAGGAAGTTAAACACAGCTGTATACTGCTTAGCTCCCTTGCTGGTACCCCCCTCTGCTTCCCCAAATTAGGGGTGTACTGACTGCTATCTACTGTAGTGAATACACTGACTGTGTGTAAGTACATCACTTCAAATAATCCAAAATATCCTTTTAATGCCAATATAGTGTTTATGCATTCTTATGGTAAAAAGGGTTTTGAAGGTGTGTTAGAAGGTGCTTTGAGAAGCACTACACAGTAGTGCCCATGTCACTTTAAATAGGAATCTTGAAGGTGTATGCTTGTCTCAGATATTCCTATCCTCTCTTTAACCCATGTTTCTTCCATTCTGTTCACATCGTCTGTGTTTTTAAGGCACGTCATGACTGATCTCTTATTAACATGATGAACCTTTAAATTAACCCTGTTCATTTGCTGTGTATGTCTTTACATTAAGGCTGGAATTTCAGGCTAACAGGCTTCTTTCTCCTCCCCCCAACAGCAATGTCACTGCATGACCAGTACACCAATGACCTGGCCAAGCTTGGTGTGGCGCAGCGCGGCCCATCTTTGGCCTCCGCTTGGCCAGGCTGAGGCACACGATGCATGAACTACCTGCCTGCCTACTGTTTGCATGACTTTGCGTTGACTCGAGCCTGCAAATAACCAGCAGCAGCAGCAGCATGAGCACTAACAACCCTCTGCAGTGTCATGCATTGTAACCTCCAGACAGGTCTGAGGAGGGGTGGGATTCGGGGGGAAAAAAGCAAACCCTTACCTTCCTCCTCCTAATTAAACTCCTTTCCACCTTCCTTCCTTACTCCTCATGTTCTCCTGCTATTTGTTATCCTCTCCATCCTTCTGTCCTCCATCTCTCCTTCTCACTCTTCACGGACATGCCTGCTTGTGCTTCCACACCGCATTCAGTCTGTTACAATTCAACCAACGTTACAAACACCTCGGACAGGGGCAGGATATGGCAGTAGTCTGTCAATCAAGCAGTTGATCTATTAATAAGCCTTTTCTGTAGTACTTGCGTGTAACCCGACGTTGGCTGGCTGCTTCAGGATACCTCAGTGACATATTTTCACATATCTGTTTTTATTGACATGGTTGGAGGAGAGTGTTTGACAAGTATTTGAGAGGTGTAGCCTGCATAACAAAAGAAAGGAGTCGGCTCCCCTTTAAACTTCTAAGCGTGTATCTTTTGCAGCGGTTCTCCCCAGCAGCCTCTCCTCAACATGTCGCTAGATGGCATCTTTGGAAGTGGTTTTACCTCAAGTATTAGTGAGTACAACAGGTTTTGGACTAAAGGAGAGCTTATGGGGCATTACTGTGTTGCCCTGCAGGCTTTTGGACAGTTTGCAGTAGGAGCATAGGACAGCAAAATAACTGTTTGTGGTTTTTTTTTCTTTTTTTTTTAATGAACAACATTGTTACAGATATGCTTTTATATACAGGACAAAAGCCTCCATTAAGCCTACTTTCAGTATTTATTTAGATGGAATTTAATGTCAGTGGTAGCATCTATTTCTGGATTAAATGCACATTAGAAACATATTTATACAGTATCTCTGGTTATAGTTTAGTTGACTACTACATTGTGTAGCAAATAGGCTGCAGTCTAATTGATCCAAAAGCAATTCAATAGAATTGTTTCCTGAAAAAATATTCAGAAATTAAGGATATGTAACTGTACATTAGCTCACGTAGGCTAATGTGCTGTTCGTTCATTTGGTTGGATTTGAAAGGCCTAACCATTTCAAAATGTAGAAAGGGAAACCATTGTAACAATCTCTCAAAATCCTGATCATCACAGATGAAACCCTCATTGAATACTTTTCAAAAGCATTCACCCCAGACAGTTCATATGCTGTGAGAATGTAAAAGTTTAGAAAACTCCAAATTTCAAGGCAACTTACTTAAATAGATTTCTGAGTTTTAAGCCCAACTGAAACGATCAAATTTTAATTGCAAGTTTTACCAACTAACAATGTTTTTTTGAGGTAATTTGCTTTTCTTTTAAACTTGAATCTTTGAGAAAATTGTATTTCGTTTTTGCAACCATTTCTCCAACCATTTTCACGCACTCAAATAATGAGAAATCAGGTTCACTGTTCACTGTAAACAATTTTTAAAATACAATTTTTGGGGATTTGTAAAACTCAGCGATTCAAATTTATCTAAAGAGGAAAAGTAAATTATGTCAACAAAAGGTTATAGGTTTAGTTTACTTCAAAATGTAAGAGTTTGGGTTTGATTCAAAACTCAGAAAACTAGGAAAGGCAGTTGCCTTAAAAGTTTTATCAACTTTTTTTTTTTTTTTACAGTGTTTTGTTAGTACAACTTAGCAGAATATTTGTGGCATTAATTGTTAGTGGAAAAAGTAGCCTGCTTAAACATACACTGTTAACCATAATACACAAGTTATACTGTACAAGACCTGTGTGCTAGTATCAGTAAGAACTTGGTATTTTTGGAACTCATAGTGTACATTTTGTGCAGCCTTTTCAAGAAATGTCTTACTTAAATTTTATTTTCAGAGCTTATTAAATTTATGTTAACAAAAATATTGAGAAATGGAAAAGAAACACGTGGACCTAAGGATATATGCATGTTATAGGCATAAGTGCATACATTTTTTCAAACAAGAGAGATGGTTGAATCCTCCAATTTAGTGCCTTTGTTTTAAAACATTTAAAAAAAGATCTTTGTAGGAGTTAAGGCAGCAAGACATGCCACCTTTTAAGACGTGTTTTTTGTGTGTGTGTTATTTGAAAAGAGAAAAAAAGTCTTGAGATGAGCTTTAGTCTCATTCATGTGATAAATTTGTTGTGTTGTTTAGATTAAGTGGGCTTAATGAGGGCTTTTCTTCTGTCTTTTAACCTATTTTACTCATAAATGTTATGTTGTGTAACCTTGGTTTAATTCATGCCGTGCATTTTTATCTTAATGGCTTATTTATTCTTTTGCCGCTTGTACAGCAGTGTTGTTACATTTTTTTATATTAGTAGTATTATTATATCACCACTTAAACTGTTACAATGGATGTGAAGTTTCCATACGATATCAGAATACTGTTAAATATTGTCTTATGCAACAAAAGGAGGAGATGGGTTGAAATAGTGCAGTGTTTGTCTCCTTTTAATGAAAATGACACGCAGATTATTATATTAAAAGTGTCAGATCAGTGTAAAAGAAATGGAGAAAACACAGCAAGGTTGCTTTTACCTCCAGTCTTTTCAGGAAGATGAGTTTCTTAGAAAATGACTGTGCTAAGAAACGTGTGAATGTTTTCTCATGAACAAAAAAAAAAGCACATTTTACACTTTTAATTCACTGAATTGTTGGTGAATTTACTGTGACCCTACAAACGATCATATATTCAGTGTGTTAGTGACAGCAACAAAGACTAGGGTCATGTTTGTGGGAAAAGGCTCATTAGCTGTTGAATAGAATGCAGTTAGCTCACATGTTTAGCATGATAACTTAGGACAAATCAAATTCTACATTTGGGCGTGAAATAAATTTGTTTTCCCAAAATTAGCGAAAAAACATTTTCAGTATAAATTCAGTTGTGAAGTAAAGAGATGGTGTGTTTTGTCTACTTGTTTCTGTCCAAATCTGTTTTGTAAACCACTTGCCATTAACATCCACAGTTTGAGCTGTAAGTTATATTACACAGAACTCTTTTAACCGTCCATCCCCATTAGTCATTGGTTTGGAAATCTGTATATAATGGAACACATCCACATTGTGGTTGGCCTGTTTAAATTGATATCAGGGATGTTGGGGAAACATTTTTTTGTTATTTAAGATCTCCCTAAGAGAAAGCATATTATGTTGTCCCCCTTTATCCCCCATCATGTCAGCCACTGTATTTTGTTGCTTATATGTGTCTGTGTATATACTCAATATTACTGGCAAATAATGAGATACTGGGGGAAAGATTACATTACAGTAATCCAACCAGAGACACTGATTTTAGAAGCCAGCTAGTTCTGACAAATTTCAGACCTTACTAATGCTAATTTCTTGTCAAAAAAAGAAGGAAAGTTAACACCGTGATGTAATGTTCAGACTATAACCCCAAATCTTTCCTTAATTTTCATGTTTGATAACTTACTGAATGAGTATTGCAGTAATCTTCACAACACTGTCATGATGTGGCGTATTACTCACATACCTAACCTAAAATGAGTACCCAGTGTTCCCTAGTGTTACTTGACTGCTGATTGCACTGTGGGCCAGTCAAAAGTGTATTAAAGAGATGAAACAAACAACATGCGGCTGTTAACAGGTCAGAATCTATCACAACGCGTGCAGTGTTTGCTGTATTTTTTTACTCATTGGCAGACTTTTCTTTACATATTGAAGTAGCAAATAACCTTCCATTTGCCAAGTTTTATATTGCTTGTATACAAACACACTATGTACATAACTTTATGTGACAGTGGTAGAGGAGGTGATTGGCCATTTGAGAATGAGAAAATAAAACTCATATCTAGTTTGGATTTCATATAGCATCTGTCCGACAAGGACCTATTGATGAAAATGTGCTTCCTACACTGCGAAACTTGGAAATGACATTGTAAATAAAGCTTGTATAAAACAGGCTGCTCGTCTGTTTGTTTGTTTTTCATTTTTACATAACACGAGGGCCATGATAACACTTTTCTCATGTTATCAGATACAAGACACATACTGAGCTGTTTCTCGTGTCTGGTATCATTTGTTAACTTTAAGGTGGATGTGCAAACTTAAACAGGACTGAATGAATCCACAACCTCAAATGTGGTGCGCTATAATCTATATTTTTAAAGGCATAAAATGCAACATTTTAGTTTACTTTTTTGGTTCACTTTCACCGTTCTTGTAGCATGTATGAGGCCAAAGCTCCAAAAGCCTAATTCACACTACCTGCTCAGCAACAAACCACAGACAGACACAGTTGGCAATTAGTTGCTAAACACAGTGGCCCATTTAGGAGACATTTCTCTCAAAAGTTGGTGGAGACCAAAAATGGAGCTAAAATTGTGTCGAATGTTGGATTTGTATTCGTCGGGTGGCAGGAGACGAGACTCCAAATGATTGCTAACATTGCACTATAACTGCTGGATGTTTACCATATCAACTCACAAGGGCACTTGTGTGTTTGCAACTGTGGCTGCCCCCCAAAAAAGCAGTTTTTGCGGTTTAAAGGTTCGCTGACCCTCATCCAGTTCCCATAGCCTGGCTGTGGGGATCCTCCCACACATCCAGGAAGAGGTCCCCTGATTAATTTCACTCACAGTGAGAGATTTCCCAGCTGATGTGCACCCAACTGAGTTAAATTCGGATTTCAAACTAATTATAAGGAGAGCACAAACATCCTAAATGAAATCACACTTGAGCAGGATAGGGCAGAAACCTTTAGGACCAGGTAAAGGTCATATACAGACCTTCTGTAGCAAATAAAACCAAAAAAGCACTCAAGACCAGGCATGTGGTGAATTTGAACACTTGCTTCAACTGCTTCATTAAACCCCTTCCAGCAGTGCGTCTTTGCTTTCATGAGATCGTTAGACAGATAAGACGGTATCTGAATCAGGCACGGAGGGCAGATGATGGGAGAGGCATTCCCAGTTATTTCTGTGTCCTGAAAGTACCCCTGAAAACCAAGATACTCTTATCTGTTATCCATAATCCAGAAGTTACACTATTGTGAATTGCGCTTAACAAATAATCAGGTTTTCCTTAATTATAGCCTCACCCGCCATCCTATCCTTTTCTTTTGTTTTATAACCCCTCTTGCTAATGCAGAACTATTATAGTCGGAGTGCTGTATTAGGTATGGATCATGGTGAATTTAGATTTTCAGTATCTGCCTCTCTCATGAGCTGAATGTGTGCACACACCGACACGGCCCTGCCTGGGAAATGGAGCCTGGATGCCCCTCGAGGCTGCGGACACAGGAACTTCCCTGTATCAGTGTCCCATCCTTCATTCCTGAGAGCTTCTTTCTCTCTCTAACCTCAGCCTCTGGGTGCTTCCTCCTGACATTTCACGGCAGACGTCCAGAGTCAATAAAAATGTACTTCTCTGGTTTCTCACTCACTTCCATCATGACAGGCCTGACTGAAGGGAAGGGGAGGTGATGGATACAGTCCAGTGTGTTATCACTTTCCATACCTGAGTCAAGGCATATGCTGAAGATTAATTTATAAAAGTTAGATCCCCAAAAAACAAATTAGTTCAAGTAAATAAATTGTCATTAAGTTGTTCCGTTTGTTGTGTTGTTTGCAAATTTGAGGATAAGAGGTGGGTGTCGAAAATCCAAGAATTATCATTTTCAGGTGATTGTACACTAATGAAAACATACATATGAATATTAGTTTACATCTCTGCCATAGTCTGACAATAACCCCACCTAAATGTTACACACTGGACCTTTAAATAGATAGAAGCTGGAGGTTCAGTGCTGATACTCAGTCTAAATATTTGTTAACTAAATTTCAGGGGATAAAATAGTTGAGGTCATTGGCGTGATAGGAAAGTTGACTTAGCGCCGGAGCAACGTCTGGCTCCATACATACACACTCTGTAAAACGCCCTGCGTTGTTTGCATTTCTTTAAACCAATCACAAACCTCTTGGGTGGCGTTAAGCCCAGGATGCAGCGATGGAGCTGCTGCGTTAAAATGACTAAATCACTGGTAACAGCTGTTAGCTTGTTTATGTTCATACCATTAGTGTAATTTGCCATTTTCAGCATGTAGGTTGCAGCTCAGAGGTGTTTTGTTGTTTCCCCGAGACTAGACGTGGACGCCTCGATGCCACTGGCAGCAAGTGACCTGTGGCAGGACTTATACCAGCAGTGTGCATCCGGTGAGTCAGACTAGTCTCGACATGACATCTGTCTTCCAGTCAATGTGTATTATAGTTTCAGGGAACATGTACAGAATTCAGTTAAGTGTCCATATAACTTCACATTTAGCCTGGTGGTCACTGTATGCTCTAATTCCAGTTTGCTCCATTTGGTCATTTAACTAAATTCAACTACAAAGAATCAGGGGAGAAAAAGTGAGGTCAAGGAAAGTCAGTGAGAAAATAAAATATCACCACAGACAGACAGTGAGTCATGAACGTTATGCAGAGGCTTGACAACCAGCAGCACTGACATGGTTCCTCTCGTGTGGTCCAGACAAAAGCCCCTAATTCTTCTACTGTTGGAACATGACCACATGATGTCTGATTCATTAGTATTCCCTTATGGTCGGGCAGTCTCTCAAATATAGCAGTCAGAGAGATTAATTCAACTTAAACAACCAACATCAGTATAAATAAAAATATGTACATGCAATTTACAGTCACGCTTGATTTTACAGTACACTAATGAGACGTAACAAGCTGTACTTTGCATCAAATTAGACAAAAACTAGAAATGTTCTTTATTAGACAGAAGTGATACCCTAATAGACACTATACACCTAAGAGTACACTAATAAGATGTTACAAGCCATACTTAAATAATATGTTCTTTATTAAACCCTTTATTAGAACCTTGTTAGACTTTATTAAAGGACAATCAGGGACACATTACAACAGAACTGTACTGTAAACCAAAGTGTATTATTTTCCGCCGTTAGACTTTCATAGCGTGTAGTTTGGAACACATTACAACAGAACTGAAATGAAATCACATATCTAATAAGGTAAAAACTGCAACAAATTTAAGGATTTCCCCATCTATAATCCATAATATCATTAAAAGATTCAGAGAATCCAGAGAAACGTCCCTGCTTATTTCATCAAGACAATGCCAGACACATTCTGCACATGCTACAACAGCTTGGCATCGTAGTAGAAGAGCTTGGGTAATTGACTGGCCTTCCAGTAGTCCTGACCTGTCTGCCATCGAAAATGTTTGGTGCATTACAAAGCGCAAAATACGTCAATGGAGATGTCGGATTGTTGAGCACTTGAAGTTGTATATCAAGCAAGAATGAAAAAGAATTTTACTGAGTGTTGTTAAAGGTCCAGTGTGTAACATTTACAGGGATTTACTGGCTGAAATGGTGTTAAAGGAACAGTTTAAGCCTTAAGTGGAAGTAGAAGTGAATTAAAACCAGGCTTTTTCACTTAAGCGCTGACTTATTTATCAGCTTTGATGGAATATCCCCCAGGCCAAGATTTCTTTAAAGAGACACTGCTGTTGAGTTTTTCAAATGTTTGTTTTGGCTCTTTGAGCTCCACAAACTGAGTGACTTCTAGTTTCGCTATACTGGAGAGAAGGCAGACATCTCTACAGCCGACATCTCCAAAACTCTGCAGCTCACGCCAGAACTACCCAGATGGATAAACAGCACGAGAGGTAAGAGGAAAAATATGCACGATACCTTGCCATATTCACCAGTTTTCTCATATTTTGAATTTTCCATCACATGCTCTATTTCCCAGACCGCTGATGTCTCCTGAGACTTTGTATATCTTAATGGACGCACATGCGGAAGTCTCCCGAGATCGCAGCCATGTTTACATCCTACTGGCTACATGCTACAGTTGACATTTCTGCTAAAAACATGGCGTAAATGGCGTCTTTTGCGGTTAATTTTTAATGTTGCGGCTCACGGACACTTGGATTACACCACACAAGCAGGATGGAGACATTTTGTGTTTGTTTTGTGTTCGTTTTATCCGTGGTCACCATTCACTGCCATTGTACTGGATGAGGCTGCTACCCTGTTTTCTGCTGAAAATCCAGGATTGTTTTGTGAACTGAAGACCTTCATCCATCATCACATCGGCATAGGGGTGAGTACTGAGTGGGTTATCATGTAAAGTGGAGTATCCTTTTAAATTAAACCATGACAACGTCTATTGGGATCAATACATGTGAGAATTATAACTTTAATAAGTCAGTTGATCTGACTGATGTTGAAGTGATAAAACACCCGGCCCATTTCAGGAATTAAGATGCTTTTTAAATGTTTACAGGTCTGTTCTGTGGTTTTCAACAGATTAAAGAGGTAAGATTTCACTGCAACAACATTGTGTGACTTGTTTCCAACAATAGCTTGTGTTAAAACGAGGAGAGTTCATTTACATAGAACCATTCCCACACAAGGCAATTCAAAGTGTTTTAGGTATTTACTTATTTTCTATTTTGCACAATTAAAAAAGAAACACAGTGTAACATGCAGGCTTGTGGAGGAATGGATTACATCAGTCATATTAAAACTAGAGTAGGCAACATTGTTTTGTTATCACTGAGAAATAATTGCATAATAACCTTTCAGCACATTGTAAATCAAGTGGTCTGAGACAGAACTATACTTCTGCACCTCCTCTTGGCTCCATTTTTAGTCTTTAGAGAATCTAGCCCGTGACGGTAGATTTAAACCAATCACAGGTCTTCTCGGACGGGGCATTCCCATTGGCTGTTCTGCTAGTGCAGCCGCGTGTGCATGTTCTGTTGGTGAGACCCTGAATCAGTGTCTGAAAGTCCTGCAGGAAAGTCGCCATAAAATGGAATTATCAGACAGAGAATCTTCAAAAGAGTCCAGCTAATGAGCAACATGCTCAGTCCAGGAGTTTATCAGCTTTAATGCACACGTGCAACATTTCTTTTCAGAGTCAACTCGATCTGCACGCACGCACACACTCCTATCTTACTGGGGGATTTAAAAGAATGTGTTTCAGGCATCAAATTCAGAATGAGTGTACATTTACAAAAAACAATAAAGTTAATCAGTTTGAACAATAAATATCTTGTCTTTTATTAGTAATAAAGTGCGGCCCAATTTACCTTTAGACGCACTGTAAGAACTGGAGAGAATCAGAATTCATGAGAATTTCAGTTGATGTGGTTTGGATGTAGAGCAAGTTTGAAAATACAGTATATAAAAGAAAAGTTTGACACCTCTAATGCTTAGACGCTGTCAGCTACAGTGGCGAACAATGCAAAGACTGTACAGTACAGCCTTTTACAGAACATTGTTGCTCTTACCAACAAGTGCTGTCAGAGAAAGAACATTGTTTTTAATATCCAAAGAAAATGTTGTCATTGATCCCAGATGTGTGTTCTTTTTTCTTTTTTCAACTCCCCTGTTTCTCAATATTGAAGTAATTATGGGATCATTCCACCGGGAGGAAAATCAGAGCAAACGAGAGCTGTCATTTCCCTAATGAAAGAACCTGTTATTATTCCTTCATAACTTAGCGTTTGGCTGACAATATGGGCTTTATGACACTTTCAATTTACATTTCAATCAGACTGGTGTGGAGGGGGGGGATGGCAGAGGCCTGATAACACAAGGCTCTCATTGATGCACACACTCCAACATACACACACAATCAGACACACACAGATCAGGTGGTGTTTCAGCGCTTTGGATTGGATCCTGGCGGATACCTGACCAGAGATTTTAACACGCACACGGACACAAAAAGCACGGACACACACACACACACACACACACACACACACACACACACACAAGAGCACTTTCACCGTCAGCCAACACACGAGCAACCTCTCCGCTTTTACATGATCGTTTTTGGCACGACTTCAATGAGACGCAGGTGAGAAGTGCAGTGAGGAAACTGAAACCTCATGCTCAGCCTGTTGACACAGTCCCAGAGTAAAAGTAATGCAGAGAGGCTCTTTAGATTGTATTGACCCCTGTGAGCCAGAAGAGTTCGAGGGGAGCAGTTTGACTGACAGCCACTGTGAACAAGAAGCTGTGCTTTCTAAAAGGCCAGCGTGCAGGCCAAGCCGGGATGTGATGCTTTTTCAGACAAAAGTTTTCATCTGACATGAACATTTATTTATTCCTACCAGCTTCTTCTTGAGCTTGTTATGCTGTTAAAACGCCTCTCGTTGATCGATAGGTTACAGAGGTCGCCAGAGGAACACATCCGACTTTCTTTCCAACGTGAAGCTTGACATTTTCAGCCATTTTCAGCTCAGGCTTGCTGCCACGTTAAATCCCCTCTGCTATACTGAGACGTTCACCAGCAGAATCAGTAACCTAAAAATGATAACAACAGTGTGTTTTCTTTTTCCACAATTTCTGGGTTCATGATCCAGCTGAATTGTTTATCCCTCACTTCAAACCTTTTGCAAACCAGATTTCCTTTTTCCCTTTTGACTCCTCAGTCCTCCGTGGTTCTCAGCGTTTTCAGGTTACGACCCAGAATAATCAGGTTGGTGTGTGTAACCCCCGCAAAAATCCATATTGCCGAAGGTCACTGGGATATTTCTGAAGCTCGGTGGGCACCCCGGGCTCAGCTGGAAACACCAGAACCTTGCGTTTCTCAATCGATGGTGCTGCTGTCAGACTTTTAGGTGACCCACCTGGAGACACAGTCTCTAGTTCCTGTCTAGTCTCCTGTTGGCCTGAGTCTTAAGCTGGAATATTTTTGTGAGAAGCCATAGCTCCATAGTGATTTATGTTTTTTAAAGAGTTTTTGTTGTGTATGTGTTGTGTAAGAACTCATGTGCATGCACACTTCTACTCTTGCAAACACACTAAATAAAATCTACCCTAAGCTAAATTATATCACACTCAAATAA